>LPNX010967438.1:195441-283838 GCA_001517045.1 Pseudotsuga menziesii | reverse complement strand
TATGCTAATTCTCTACAATTCTCTGTGAGGTTAATTGTGTGCTTATATCCTTAGCCAGTTTATGAAATTCCTTATGCCATCAAGGCCTTAGAATTTCTACATGGTATCAAACCTAAGGTTCTCAAAGTTCAAGTTCTACATGATATTAGAGCTGAGGATATCAAAGATATACATGATATCAGATCTTTGAGAGTTCATTGATTAATCCTCCTTTTTCAGATTTGCAGGTGTATTTTGCAGGTTCAACTTCAAATGGATTCAAGAATATCAGTTCCTCTTCTTTCTCCATTCACAAGCTATTCAGAGTGGAAACTGAAGATGATTTCATATCTAAAGAGACAAGGTCTCTATGAGATATCTATTGGAGTTGGTGAAGAATCTTATGAAGAGCAAAGTGACTGGCTGAATGACTGTGATAGAGCAATTGGAGCTATTTGTCTATATATCTTTCCATGCATGCGCTACCTTATTGATTCTATGGATTCCCCAAAGGAACTCTGGACAACATTGGATAGACTTTTGGGAAAGGACAATGAGGATCCTTCTAGCTATGTGGAGAGTGCCTCTAGCTCCTCAATGATTTCTCTCTCTCAAGATGTCTCGACCTCTACAGTCTCTGATGAAGTTGATCATGAGGAAGAAGTTTTTCATATAGTTCCTGTTGCTACTACTCTCTTTGATTCGAATGCTTCCTCTTTCAATCAAGAAGCAAATATTGAAGAGCCATCTTTTTCTGTGTCTCCTGAAGTAGAAGATATTGATTCATCTTCTCATGATGCTGTTGATGAAAAAGAAGTGACTAATGGAGCTGCTATTGCTATTGATGATTCACTCACACATTCAGTGTTCTCTATGTCTTCTATCATGGATTCTAAGATCCATATGCCAGAACTCTCACACCTTGTGCATGCCTCTTTTCTTGATGGTGCTCAACCCAGTGATTTCCAGGATGCTTGCTTAGCCAAATCAAGTCCTTCCAGTGTTTTGACACTTACCATACTTGATCCCATGCGCTTCTGCAGCTCCTCCTTTGTTCTTGTCACTTATTCTCAGAGCCTCCTTGAATATTTTGAACATCACTATCCTTCCTCCTCTCATACTTCTACCATAGAGGATTCTTTACCAGTATATTCCCATGAGTCTAGTGTTGTGTTTATTTGTGATCTCTTGGATTCTTTGGAAGCTAGATCAACCCATGGAGCCCATTCATTCGCACTCTTTGATCCCATGCCTTCTCTATGTCCCTACATGATCACTTGCACACATCCTCTCTGTGTAAATGAAGATGGAGACATGATACATTCGCTTGGACAGTTATTTCACCTATCTAGAGCTCATTTCATCTCTACTGGTTCGAAGTTCAAGTCATATCATCATCTTGGAGATGATTACAAGTCTCAAGATCCTTCAGTATTGCCTTCACATTATTGGATTTTAGTTGTTCTACATGGTCCCAGGTTCCATCCTGTAGCTGTCTTTGATCCAGGTGAGCAGATTTATCTTCTTCCCAAGAAGAAGATTCCTCCAGACATCAGCATTTAGTTTGGAGCAGCAGCAACACCAGCAGTTCAAAAATTTTGGTATTGCTTTCATGTCCTTCTTGAGGGAGGATTTTCCCCTTGAGGTTTTGCCTCTTTCCTCATTTCTTTGGACAAGATAAATGGTAAAAGGGTGACCATAGATTTATTGATGGGCCCTATATGCATATATATTTCTGATTAGTTCAGGAATATCCTCATAAAGTCAGGCTTAAAGGGGGGTGTTGGGATATAATAAACCCACTCATACACTTAGGATAAAATAATTAATCAATAATGATTAATTATTCACCCACTAGCTTAATTAGTTGGCATCCACTTAAAGTCAATGCATGCCATCCATATCCTAGGAATGATTTATTTCTGATTCTGGGTTCCTCTAGAATTAGTATACAGGACCATATAGCAGATTCTACTTTTTCTTCTTTTTCTGCTTTTTCTGCTTTTCTATGGATAAGATAAAAGCTAGTCAACTAGGAAACTGGATGCTTTTGTTTCCAACCCATCCCCCATTATGTTTTCTCCATTAGCATATTATTTCCATCTCCTTGACAACTCACTCATGCTTTTTCCAACTCGTGAGGTGCTTGGTAGATTGGAAAGTGCTTTATGGGGTTTATCATAATTAGTAAGCCTGCTTTTATAAGCTAGCTTGAGTTGTCTTCATGCAACTCATTTTTCCTTTATAAGGATGTATTACCTATGTAATAATATCAATTATCATTTATTGATCATTCATTAATGTGTGTTCATTAATTCTTCTTCTTCTCTCATTATGCTAATTCTCTACAATTCTCTGTGAGGTTAATTGTGTGCTTAGATCCTTAGCCAGTTTATGAAATTCCTTATGCCATCAAGGCCTTAGAATTTCTACAAATGGAAGGTCAAATCTGAGTGATCTCGAGGCATATGGAAGGCCATGAGACAAGTGACTTAGATCCACATCAAGGAAAACTACAAAAATATTTGGCCTTTTTCACACATCCCGATGTACACAAGTTTAAGGGTTATATTCGTGTGTATACGTGAGAAAGGGTTTAAAAGTTGCAAATGGAAAATAATGAGTGTTTTTAGGGATGATCTTGGAAACATCAAAGGTACAAAAATGGTCCATGGGGTCCAAAGAGTCTACAGAGGGACAAGGAAGGCCATAAATGTGTGATATACCATGTGTGGTAAAATTAGCTGTAACAAATACCCCCTAATCTGTGAGGCCGGAGGGGTGATATGATGGTCGAAATACATTATAAATCCATCCCAGAAGTAGAGTGATGAAGAACCAGGTGGAAGAACCATCCATCCAACAATATAGTACAAATATCTCTGCATATGACTGCAAGTACATATAGTAGTCCCAGATACAATGGCCATGAATAGGCATGATACAAAATATGGCCATGAATAGGCATGATACAAAATATGGCATGTGTGGTCATCACCACGTACAATATAGATCGATCAGAATCTCCATGATGAATATATACAAAGGATCATGATCTCTATGAAACCTGAAGATATACAATGGATCAAGATCTCCATAATGGCTGAAGATATCTGACATACGATGGAATCAAGTCACGAGAACTAAAAATTCATGAACACTAGAATGATTAAGGAGGTAACATATATGAAATTCCATCAATCTAGAAAGTATTCTACACACCGCTACGAGTACATGTCCTACTATGTGAATAGAGGTGTCGAGGTCGAACATAGTAGTCCATTGTCTGATTACTGGTAATTGATGTATACCATTAACAGACGCGAGATCACCCACCGATAATGAAAATGGGAATAAAGGTACTAGAGTGAAATCTAACAAGTGCAAATAAATTTTGTGAGGTCAAACACTTGAAATAATCCATCAATCAGGGGACATTGATGTATTCCCAAAAACTGTCGATGGTAAGAGAACCTACCACTAATGACTGTAAGTCTCAAGGCACTCAAATAACTCTAGACTCCTATCCCAGAATAAATGATTTGAAGTTAATGGGATGAAATCCGATGGAAGGAGGGCATTAATGCATCCCCCATCCTCCAACATGAGGTACTCAACAAAGATTTATAATGTGGAAGGACTCTATCATAATGTGCTCAAACTAGGACAAGTACTAGGAATGGTTGACTCAGTCTTCAACTTCCTTCAAACAAGAGCATAAAGGTGAATGGTGACTAAATGTTGGTAGCATAGACTCAATATACAAAACTGGGACATATCTGTGACACAGGAGGCATCGACAAAGACTCCATAGGGACTGGGAGCTTAACCAGTTGGTGGAGATAAACTCAGAGAAATGATTATATCTCCTAAAGTCAAACTATTCACCCGACCAACGGATGTGATATACAGTGCTCTATTCGAAGGTGACACGACTCGACTGCTGCCAAAGATAACATCTTTTCCTATCCTGATTTTTGGTTTTTTTAATTTTTTTGGACTTTTTCAGATATTTTGAAAAGCTTGAAAAAGAATAAAAGTTCTTTATAGTTACGAATCTACGAGGAGACGAGTGTGAAGGGGAAAATAAACTAGTTCCAAGCAATGGAACATACCTATGCTCAATGCAAGGAAACATGTGTAGGATAACGACACTTGGGGGAATGTCCCCTTCCGGTAAAAATTGGGGAATAAAGCTACAAAAGATATATAAAATGGCTCTGCTTGGCTGGACATGATACAAGCTTGGGCTATATGGCTGATAATCAAAGTTAGGGAAGTCAGCATAAGGCTCAATAGGGCAAGCAAAAATCATGATAATGCAATTACAAATTGACATAAGGGAGTCCTTAGGAAAAGGCCAACAAAAAGATCAAGAGGAGTATGAGGCTCTTGTGCAAAGTCATGGCGGTACTATACAAAGGACTCCCACCCTTAAGGAAAAATGTCGGCATGGGCACCAAATGTAAAATAGGAGCTAATTAGAATACCCATGTATGGTCAAGCTCTACCATTCACAACATGTCACTTCTAAAAGCAACAAGAAGGTTTCGTGACAAGATAGAATGGGTTCGTACCTAAGGTTATAATGAAACAGTCATAAGGTCATGCAAATTGCAAACAGATGTGAAATCTAACCTATATGCTAGTTTAGACATAATACCTGCAATAGGAACGAACGGGTCAAAACCATGGTCAAACCACACTCAAAATGGACTCCTACATCATCAAATTAGTTCAAAATAGTCCAAAATGGTTAGAAATGGTCAAAAACTATAGAAAGTGGGTAAAAAATTTCAAAAAATTTCAATAAATAGTAAAAAATTTAAAATTTCCATACCATTTGAAATTTTTATCCATTTGAGCTCAAAACATCTGACACAAATTTTGGGAGCATCTTCTGACGAAATCCAACACCGTTTGATCTAGGTAACTTCTCATGTCCTTCCTTTCCCATTTCATGTAAATTTTTTAAGTTTTCATGGTCCAATCAATTTTTTAGGCCATCCCAAGTTGTGCGTTTCGGTCCATGTAAAAATCTCGGGGTTTTTTCCATGTATAGGGCTCGCCATATGCAGAAAAAACACCCAACCCCGTGTACATACATGGTTGGTTTGCAAACAGTCATGTATGAGGCCACAAATAAGGTTTTCAAACAAAAATGTTAATCAAAACTCTGGTTTTTTTTCCAAGATGATGTTAGAGTGGAGGGAGAGAGAACATGGTGATGTGGAAGAGGCCATGCAAGGTGATATTATGGCCCAACAAGCATTATGGGTGTGTGGTTTGTATAAGTTTTGGTGTCTTGGCAGCCTGAGGGCCAAACCAAGACTCCTCTAGCTACTAGTGAATTACTGGGATCCAGACTCTGAGACTTTTCACATTGACAAGATGCCCCTCAGCATTGAAGTTGAGGACATATACTTTGTCATTGGTTTATCCTGATGAGGAGAGGTGGTAAATCTCCGATCTCATCGGCCAGAAGGTGGATTGACTATTGATGAGTACATAGCGGTGTACTACTTTCAGGACATGAAAAAGGTTGGGAGTCAAATCCTGACAAAATATGTCCAGGTTCTGGGACTGAAGGACATACTATTGGCATTAGGTAGGATAGATATATTAGCTTCACTCCATCAGGCCTCTCATCCATTGATGTTCTATGCGGTGGAGTGTATGAGGCCCATAGTGTATGACTGGAGCACTGCGCTGTTGAGAAACATGAAACAATAGCTTAGTGACTGCAAAATGGGCAGGGTGCAGAATTTTAGTTTTAGTAGCATACTGAGCATGTTCTTCTTTGATTAGGTACCAGGGCTAAGTCCTAGAGTGGACATTCCTCCACACGAAGTTCGAGATCTGCCCCAACGACGTTGGGAAAATGTTATGCATAGACTAGGCAGAGGTAGGGTGGCTAAACCCTACCTAGCAAACTTCTTTCCATGGTGGCAGAGGCAGATTATCGCCATAGATGACTACCCCTATGTAGGGATAGAATTCCATGGAGATCCAGACATGCCCCTACCACCAAGAGAGGCATATGGGGACATAGGTAATGAATCTCAAACCCACTTTTTATGTTTTTTGAATTATTATTTTTTTTGTGTTTTTTGATATATCGACTCAAAAGAATTTTTTGGTGTGACGAAACATAGTGACAATATGTCATGTGTATGCAAATGTTGGACCACGATGGCTGGATGGTTTCCCTCATCATCGACGGAGGGGATCTATTTTGGCAGATCCTAGAAATGGGATCTATCTTAAAAAATACTATGCATGATCTTCATCCAGGGCTGATTGTTGTATATTATTGTACAGTTTTTGAATTGCATAGTTAGGTTTTCTTATGGTGATCTAGTTTGTTGATTAGCTTCCTTTTCTTATGGAAGATGTCAATGGATTCATTCGTTTACATAGGATTCACTGATGGTGCTAGCCGTCACACTCAAAACTCAGCTTTGGAAGCTTGGGTGATTTATACTCCTATGGGTCAAGTATTGTCTTCAGGAGGTGTATGTTTATGGCCTTATTTGAACAATGTTGCTGAATATAGAGTCGTTATTGAGTTATTTCCTGATTCCATTTCACATGGTGTCCTCTCTCTTGGGGTATGTCTTGATTCATAGTTAGTGGTTTCACAGCTTAATGGCTTGTATCGTATTAGGGATCCAATATTATTACGAAGATTCTTATGTGTGAGATTGATAGAATGAAAATTTGAGAATATAACATACATTCATGCTCCAAATATTTTTAATCAAGTTGCTGACTCATATGCTAACTATGTGTTAGATTGGCATTTGTTTCATAGACTGTAAGCATATCACAAACATACATTTTTGCACACATGTAAATAAATAAAATCGATCATCATAAAAAAAATTTCATTAATATCCAAAAAGTGATGTCATAATACATAAGTTTCATAATAAAAAATTGGGGCTTCCAAGCCACCAAAATATAATACACGATCGTACAATAAGGAGTCCGTTCTGAGCGCAGTTTGACCATGTTTTTGACCTGTTCGTTCCTATTTTAGGTATTATGACTAAAATGGCATACTTTAATGTCCCAAGTCTGGTGTACAGACCTGAACACTCTAATTCTATAATTTTTTCTTAAATATTTCTGAATTTTAAGGCGTCCACATAGAGTCGTCTCAGATTGGCAAAATAATGGTTTATTCGGGGAATTTTGCAGAGGACAAGAGTGATCAATGAGCAGCAAGAAAAGGAATGTCAGAAATTGAATTTCCTCTCCCCCAACACATTTATATCTGGTGCCATTTATTTTTCAGAATCCGCACTGCGGAAACCTACTACCACGCTTCTGGGCAACCAAACCGTGCAACTAAGGAGAGTAGTTCCGCCTGCTTCAACCAGAGGCTTCAGAAAACTTACAGAGTTTTTTTACAGCCTTAATTTATTATATAAAATGTATTTATATATTTTAGTGAATTTCTGGAAGGTTATAGGTGTTTTGGGTGAATTTGGGGATTTCTGGCTATTTTGGTCAAGAGAGAGCCTGCACAGAGGAGGATGCAAAAGGGCGGTACAACCCAAACCAAAAATGGTTCTAGATATTGATATGGGAATGTGGGTCTGTTACTGATCAAAAAGAACTGACATAGCTCAATTTTGGTTAACAAAACCTATTTTGCATCAATTTCAGTAAAACTAGTTATTAAAAACTAGTAATCTAGCTAGGGTCTTAAAAAGACTATTGAATCATTTTAAATTCAATTTTGTAAAACCTGAGATTTATAAAAAGAGATAAATATTAACTCTTTGAACATGAATATTTATTTTAATCCATTTCCCATCATGAAATATTCATTACAACACACATATTCACTCAATTCCCCCATACACTGATAAAATAGAGTCTTTTAATGGAACTGAGATAATATCCTTCAGGGTCTGAGATATATCTACGTAATAAATGTAATTTTCAGAATATACTAACACTACAGAACATAAATAACATTATTTACTGACAATTACAATAGGCTTCCAAAATTAAGGGGCAGGAGGCCCAAATCTTAACCGGCAAGGGGCTGTGAGCATAGGTGAAGCATGGGATTCACTGGAGCCCAACCTGAAATTGATGGAGGCTGTAATAAATTATATAATAAGCTTCAATGGCTGACATTAGCACTCCATAAACATGCAATATATAGAAAGGGAGACGGAAGAGACGGGAGGAGGGGTTTGGGAATCATCACCCAATGTTCTGAGGCACAACACTCAGAGAGTATGCTCACATAGCATCACCACAATATCAAATCATCCAAACTGAGAAATGGAGATCCAATTGCCTTTAAATAAACCTGGGTGACTTTTTGAGCAAGTCAATCACTTGTTGAGCAAGTTACCACTTGCTAAACCCTAACCCTAACCACAAATTCGCCCTCCTTGAGTAAATTAGCATGTGTAAGACAATAAAGATGTTTCTCTTTCATCCACCTTCATCCAATTTGGAAACTTTTCTTTCCTTGAACCATAGTTGCTAGTTTTCCCTATGACACCTTTTCTTGGCTTTCCTATTTTTATGACTAAACTCCACAAAGGAAATTTCACCCTCCTTTCTCAATTGTTGCCTCTTTTGTATTTGACTGCTTTTGTCATATATTTTAGCACTTTCCCTTTTCCTGTCTGGTTGATTTTGTCATACAGTTTCTAATTTTCCCTTGGCATGTTGGCTTGACCAAGTGGGCCTCATGTTAATGGAAACTTATTTTCCACCTAATTAATTTCATAATAATATTTAATGACAATTAATATACCAAGTACATGCCTCCTAAGTGACATTTAAATAAAATATCCTAGGTTAATTTATTTAATGCGTCTTTTGACCCCCTTGGTGCTAGGAAAGGTCAACACTTTTGGCGATCAAAATGTGGGGATATGACAGTCGTTCCCTCCCAAGTCTGCTTGTCCTCAAGTAGAAGCACCACACAGTGCTGCTAATTTTTCCACCATGTTTCTGCTACACCACTCTGATCATAGTCATTTCCCTTATACCACTTCCTTCAGAAAAATTTCTAACCCAGTTAAGGTAGCTGAGTAGAATTCCTGAATCCCACTACCTCCTCTATAAGGACCCAAATTTTTCTGCCACCTTCTGAACTATGTCATTCCTAAGAATGCCGGGATCCCATGGTTTTATCTCCCTCCTTCCACCCATCAGTATAAACAACAAAATTTTATCATTGTAGAGGATGAAAATGAGGTTATGAAAATCATACCACCATACTGGAAGCTCATCTCTCCCCATGCCAAACTAAAAAAAATTTAAACTCTCCCACTAGACGTGGAATTCCTTAATGTGGGACCAAATCATCTTGAGCCTCTCTAAAGTATGAAAATCCATGTGCAAGCTAGCACTAGAACTCACGTCACTGTTTTTATAAATACACAGGAGGTTATCCCATGCACCTCCATGTATACTAAAAGCATCATATAGCAGCCATACACTCTCATGCCATTGCTCATACAATTTTTTTGATGTGTCCAATGTCTCTCCATTGATACAAGCAAGATGTTTACCCTCCAGTGCACACATCTCAATTATGTGTCTAGCCACCCAATCAAAGGACATACAAACTTTCATGCTAAATGATTCAGGTGGGAATAATTCATCTACTACTAATTCACTTGTCAAATCACATGGTTTGACCATCAATACCTCAACTGGAAGAGTGGAAGTATCATGCTCCTCTTGTGGCATCAACAGAAAAAATCCTTTCACCCAATTTTCATCCCCACATGATGTGGCTGAAATAGAAGTGTGGGGTGAAGAATTGTGAGCCAAATCCATAAAATTCTCATCAATCAAGATAATGGATCCACAAATTCCTCCATTAGTTTTCTGAGTGACAGTGTGATCATGTGCCTCCTCCAAAATTGTACAACATTTTTCTAGAGGCAACTCACAATCTCTTAGGAACCATGCAAGTGCTTGATCTTCATATTGCTTGACCTCAAACTCCTCAAGCACATGCAAATCAGAATGCACCTCATGTGCATGTGTAAGGGAAGTATATAATAGCTGCAAAATAAGTCTTTGTTTCTGTTCACATGTCAAGACAATGTCAGTCACAACAAAAAAATTATTGCAGAAATAAATGTTTTTACCTCCCAAGGTCTTCATTCCAAATATGTCTCTATACACCCAATCATTGGATGAATAAGCACTTTTATTTTCTGATCCATATGGAATGTGATCATCGATCTTTCTGGTAGAGAAGAACACTTCATCCTTCCCCTCAACCTCAATGAGTGCTTGTCCAATATTCTCTTCCTCATAGATTTTCATAAGCACCTGCAAATCTAAGTGCATCTCATGATCCACCATCTCGTGAGATTCCTCCCTTTGTTCAAGAATGCAATCAGCCTTGTGACTATGGCTGAATGGTGTGTAAGAGGGTAGATAATACCTTTGCAACTTCTCATGAAGTTTATCTATCTCCATCTTGGATTCTTGGAGTGCACATTGAGTGCTCTTCAAGGAATCTTGGGTGGTCAGCAAATCGTGTGAGAGCTTGCAAATTTCTTCTCCATCCTTCAAGGATGATCCATGCAACACATCAGCAAGCTCAATCAAATCATCTCTATCAAAAATCAATTGTAGGATTTGTTTCCGCCTTTCGCACACCTAGGTCACGTGGCAGAAATCTTCAAGCCACTCGATGTGTCCTTGGGGGCAAGTCTCGAGTCAAGGCTGTCACCTTGTTCTTGACTCCTCCATTTAAACTCAACTCCTAATGAAGCGAAGGGGGGTAGACCCTATTAAGTTACTAAGGATAATTACTTAGTGTTGTGATGTTAAATTGAATGAGTTGCTTAGGAGTTTGCAATTTAACTGTAGATAATCAAATATGGCAAGATATAAAAGATGAACACACGAAAGCACAATGATGGGACACAATATATATATAAAACAAGAAAATGACCAGTGCCTTAGAATGGAGTCAAAAAATAGAAACAATGTACTTGCATGTGCTTGGAGCGAGTGTTTTGTGATTGCCTCTTGGTATGTTTTAAGTTAAATTTGAAGTGTGAATTGATTAAAATTAGGCTAAAGGGGGACTCCAGATATAACCGAGAGTACTTGGAGTATGTCCAAAACTAAACCTTCACGTCTACCCACAAGGAATATGTGGGCTGAAATGGAGTCTCTAGGGCTATTGTTCGTAACGCACCAGTTAGGGTGTGACAGAGATTGGCGCCCCGAGGTCACTTTTCAAAATTTCTCGCTTCCTTTGGGTATTTTGCCACCGTAAAAGGTTTGATCTAGGTGTTGCATTTTCACCTGATGGTTTGTCAGTTGGGGAGAGTGAGTCCTAATTATACTAGTCGCCAAAGTGATTTTGATACATCTTGACTGATCGAACAAACCACAGCCAAGTGTAGAGCATACACACTGGAGTCTTGTCTATTATAGTAAGTTTTAAACTGGGTCTTCTTGTTTAAAAGAAAACCCTCCAAGAGCCTCTTTCAATCCAAGTGGATCTCAATCGGGGAATCGAGGAGGGGTTAGTTTTACAATTGCTGATAAATAAATGATGAAAAATAAAATAGATCCACAATTCTAGTTTTCTAATTAGTCCTACCATGAATCTCTTTCCCCTTTCGGGTCAATTGGGAAATCGCGGGGTAAGTATTATGATTACTTTGAAAAAACAAAAAGTGGAATATGAAATTAATAATAAAATCAATTATACTACCCTGCAAATTATATCAACTCTAGTTTGAGAAGAAATGAGAAGAAAGCGACGAAAAGGACATCGACGCAAATCCCCCCAGGGGGGATGGGGAATGGGCTCGAAAGAGCCTATTCCAAAAATAATTTTATTTATTATTGGTTAAAATATCAGTGAACTGAAATATCAGAAACCTATTGGTCCTTATATAGGCTAAAACCAAGCTCTTACAACTTTGCAAAAAATTTAAGATTTTAGTGAAAAGGGAGACCACTGGGGGATTTGAACGCTCCTGAGGCCACTTCCGGACAGTAGATTCCTTTATTTTCTGTTAGAAATGATAAAATACAGAAATCATGTGAGAATAACATATGCCCAAAATCACTTTAATAGTACCTTTGTATCATCCTACCTTATCTCAAAAAAAATGAAGTTAAAACTAGCTAGACAGGCGAAAAGGGAACCAAGGAAAGCAAGCTTTCCTTGGGATCTTGGATTTATGTTTGTGTAGCCAATTAAGTATGCACTAATTTCTGGATTTAATCTCTTTTAAAATAGAAAATAAAATTTGTGCATGCAACCTATTGATTCTCTTTAACTTGTCATGCAAAATGGACGATTTCCTTATGCTAGATCTAGAAGACTTAATGATATTTTTCAGAATTGAGATCTAGACTATGAGCTCTGAAATATCGGATCTATGTATATTTTACTTTGATAAAACAGATCCAAATGATAAAAAATCTTTTTCACACCGTAACCAGGTAAAAATGTTGATTTTGAGGGAGGAAGAGGAGGAGAGAAATGATGGTTTCCTTGAAGATCCACAGTGGAGCTTTCAGGTGGAATGTCGAGGGACTATGCCTTTGGAAGGTTTTTAAGAGATTTAAGAATCAAACTAGATCAACATCCTCTCCAATGTAGGAATATGCAGCTTAGCTGAAATCAAAGAACTTGCCAAGAAACTTGTGAGATCCGATTAGTACATACACAGGGATTCAAAATAACATGCATATAAGCTTATAGGACATGTTGAATCTAGATCTCTACACATGCATCAAAGGAAGGAGATGGTCAATAAAATTATTGAAAAGCACCTTTCCTATCAAGATTATAATAATCCTATTATCAATCTTAACAATGGATCTGCAAGCAATTTAGCAAAAAATGAATACAGATACAGGTTACCTCAGTAAAATAATGGCAATAATCATCCACACATGTAATGGCACAACACCGTCTAGCCTCCAAATATTTTCTTTATTTCAAATGAAGAATAACAACAGTACAATAGCAGCAGCACCTCAATCCCAATTCTAACTAGCTTGGAAGAGGAGGCTGTGCCTGGATATATACAAAATACAGGAGATCCATCCCAGGGGGGCACAAATACCAAGGAGATAGACCAATTATGCTGATGGAGAGTCCATCAATGCCTGATGTGTGTCTAAATGAGCCATATCTAAGTCTCACTGAGTGCAATTGTCAATCGAAGAGCTGATCTGACTGACACCTCAACCTGTTGACTGAAGCATCCACCAAAACTCATCCAGATGAGCCAAAACGTGTTGAGGAGAGAGGGAGGGAGAAATTCCCCATAAAGGATGCTGAAGATCAACTCTGGATCTGATTTGATCACCTCCTTTAGTCAAGGATTTGTCAGATCCAGTCAATCTGCTTCAGATCTGACTGATTTCAATCAAATCGGTTGAGAATCCATTGATTTATTGATTTTGGATTTTCTCCATTATTCATCAATTTATTAATTAAATTAATCAATAATTGATTTTTGGGGCTTTCTGACCTGAGTGATGGAAGATCACTCAAAACTTAAGAAATAATGGGTCCATGGGTTTACATGGTGCTCTTAGCTTGAAAATGAGCACCTACATGACTGAAACCGATTATTTGGCACAGCTTAATTACAAAATCAATTTTTCCAATTAAACTATTCAAAAATAGCCTAAGTTTTGGAAAAATTAAAATTTAATAAAAAACACTAAAAAAACTAAAAAAATTGAAAAATTGAAAATCACCTAGGCAGACTTAGACATGTTCATATGACTCAAAAATGACAAGTAGACTCTAATAACCTCAATAGGCCTAAATTCCAAGCCGACCACCCCAACTTTGGAGGTATGGAGTGAAAAACTCAGAAATTATCAGTCGTCTATTCAACAACCAATAATAACCAAGGGAAAAAATACCCTAGGCTGATCGGATTGACAAATGAATTCTAAGAGACCGAGTCTTTTACGGACACTATCATGCTAGAAAATTTATTACAATTCCCCCATGGGGTATGAACATGTGATATGATAGAACAAGCACTTCCCAGAAGTACTTCCAAAGGTATTTTTGAAGTCCGAACAAGTCAACCCTGTCCGGTTCACCAGGCTCACTGGATAAAAAACCACTAAGTACAACTTAGGTGGTAACATTCTAGCTCCAACTGTGGGGCGTGTGCTCTATCTGGTCTTTGAGGCAAGGAGAGGATACGAGAACACCAGAATCTTTGGTTGATATACCCTGTAAAAACATCTCAACTTGACAAGAAAAAACTCAGTAGCACAAGTTTTATAAAAAACCAAATGAACCATTAAGTTGATTTATTTAAAAAAAAAAATGTAACTAACTAAAAGAAGCAAAGTTTTACTATCACTAAGTATAAAATAGAAATGCAGAAAGTACATGCTCTCTTTCAAGGAGCTTATTTTCCTACTCTAAGCATGATATAAAAAGGGTTAAGTGTAATCGAAAATCCAGTGTAACCACCTAAGCATTTTATTAACATAAAAAAAATTTCCTTGTCTTTGGTTACCAGCCAAAGTAAGGATAGCTTCTTCAGAAAATGCAAACCTGCGTGATGATTCAGGATGGGCAGGATGGATGGGAGATCATAGGCATGAATAATGTCATAAAAATTATTTCCCAACTTGTATGTGATCATGCAGGTTGCTTCTATCCATGACTAGATGGGACTGATATACCAATTAGAATGATGAGGCAGACTGACACATCATCATACTAATCACCAGGGCTTATCAAATGATAACTTGTTGCACAAACCCCAAGTAGCTCCAAATCATAAGGAACCTCTATATGTGAAAAATATGGCTGAGACTGATTTTCCACTGACTGCATCACATCTGACTTTTCACAATACTGTTTCTCAATGTCTTCATTAATGATACCCTTGTGTGGCTCTACATGGTATGACTTTGAATGATCACGTGAAAATTTTGAATGCTCCTCTTCAATACTAAGCTCTTCCTAGGCATCTAGATCTGTGCTTCCCTCTATGGATGTATCGTAGATTGGACTTCCACAAATTTTTGAATAGACACTCCCATTGTTGGACATGTTGTGGATGGGATTCTCCATAATATTTTCACAAGTTGGATGATCTATGAAATTCCAATAGTCATCACTCCCATCCATGTCATATGTGGGGGACTCTTCATCCATGGAATCATGCTCCTGCCTATCCATGTCTTCCTTGTATTCATAACAATCTTCTTTAGATAAAATGTTATAAGGAAATAAACTTTCCAAACCTTCATCAACATGAGGAGAACAAGGTCTAGTGTCACCACACACTGTAGTGATCTTATCATAGGTTTCTCTTTAGGCTTCTGTTATGATATCATGAAGAGGATATTCAATATTATCTTCAATCAAAGAAATTTTTTGGACATATTCAATGGGATCACTTGGTATGTGTTGCTCAGTGGATTTCTCTGGAGGGATTTCTGGAAAGGTATGAGTATTACAACACACTTGAGAATACACCAAATATTCAATGTCTTTAGCTATGGTGACATCAGGAGAGTCTTCAACAATGTGTTCCATCATGGGCTCCTCCTGAAGCTCTTCAATTTGATCATCTTGGATTTTCCCTTCCTCAGAATCTTGCTGTGTATCGGGAGATACCTCATATTCTTTAAGAAGACGCTTAATTTCTTCCTTTCTTAAATAATTTATAGGATGCTTTTTGATGGGATTATCATGGAATTCCTCTTTGCTTAAATGTTCAAGAAGTGATTCCAAGTATTCAATACTTTGTATCATGGAAAAAGGTCCATCATATGCTTCTGTGTGATACTCTGTCCCATATAGGTAGAAGGTACAGATATTTTTAAGGAACTTTTTTAAGCCATTCATACTACCCCTACCATCATGCCACTACTCTGAAAAAATCCAAAGGAAGTTTGGAAAAGAAGTTATACATTTATTAGGAAGGCCCTGATAGAACCAACAACAAGCCTCACCCCGAAAAGCACTAGCAAACATTTCCATCATATGGTCTTCATAAAGAATATTGAAGTCAACAATCAACTGAAGAAAAGACTTGACATGCCAGATGGCCGAGTCACCATAATCTCCATGAAATGGTGGAAGCCAGTTATATGCATCCCCGAAACCATCACAATAGTTAGGAAAACCAGGGATGTTTGAGAAATCAATAGGTTGAAACATTAAGGTTAACTAGGCACCATATTTCTCCTTTAATTCATCCAAAATAGTATCCATTTGATATAATGATTAAACCTTGTACTGAAAAGGTGGAGCTATCAAGTGATGAGCTTTAAAGGTTTTAACATGTCGCATTGGCTCATATACAAACAACAAAACTTCACAAGTTTATGAGATAACAGGGTTTTATCCCTTCAATGGAGTCGCCATGTGAAAAAGAAAAATAAGCATTTTATAAATCTTTTCACAAAAATTATTTTTTGCTTTTCTTTGTAAAAATAAAACTAGGAAAAAGTTAGTGGAGTTTCCAGATGAAAATTAAAGATCTACTCTAAGTATTCATCAAACAAAGCAAAAACAAAAAGGAAGAAAACAAAAGTCGTACTCGGGAATAAAAATATTTATCCCCGGCAACGGCGCCAAAAAGTCTTGCCTCCTTTCACACACCTGGGTCACGTGGAAGAAATCTTCAAGCCACTCGGTGTGTCTCTGAGGGCAAGTCTCGAGTCAAGGATGTCACCTTGTTCTTGACTCCTCTGTTTAAGCTCAACTCCTAATGGAGCCAAGGGGGGTAGACCCTATTAAGTTACTAAGGATAATTACTTAGTGTTGTGATGTTAAATTGAATGAGTTGATTAGGAGTTTGCAATTTAACTATAGATAACAAAGATGGCAAGATATAAAAGATGAACACACGAAAGCACAATGCTGAGACACAATATGTATATATATATATATAAGACAAGAAAATGACCAGTTCCTTAGAATGGAGTTAGAAATAGAAACAATGTACTTGCATGTGCTTGGAGTGAGTGTTTTGCGATTGCCTCTTCGTATGTTTTAAGTTAAATTTGAAGTGTGAATTGATTAAAAATAGGCTAAAGGGGGACTCCAGATATACCCGAGAGTACTTGGAGTATGTACAAAACTTAACCTTCACGGCTACTCGCAAGGAATATGTGGGCTGAAATGGAGTCTCTAGGGATATTGTTCATAACGCACCCATCAGGGTGTGACAGAGATCGGTGTTCCAAGGTCACTTTTCAGAAGTTCCCGCTTCCTTTGGGTATTTTTCCACTGTAAAAGGTTTGATATAGGTGTTGGATTTTCACCTGATGGTTTGTCAGTTGAGGAGAGTGAGTCCTAATTATACTAGTAACCCAAGTGCTTTTGATATAGCTTGAATGACTAGATGAACCATAGCCAAGTGCAGAGCATACACACTGGAGTCTTGTCGATTTTAGTAAGTTTTAAACTGGGTGTTATTGTTTAAAAGAAAACCCTCCAAGAACCTCTTTCGATCCAAGTGGATCTCAATTAGGGAATCAAGGAGGGGTTATTTTTACAATTGCTGATAAATAAATGATGAAAAATAAAATAGATCCACAATTCTAGTTTTCTAATTAGTCCTACCACGAATCTCTTTCCCCTTTCAAGTCAATCGGGAAATCATGGGGTAAGTATTATGATTACTTTGAAAAAACAAAAAGTGGAATATGAAATTAATAATAAAATCAAGTATACTACCCTGCAAATTAGATCAATGCTATTTTGAAAAGAAATGAGCAGAAAGCGACGAAAAAGACACCGACGCAAATCCCCCAAGGGGGGATGGGGAATGGGCTCAAAAGAGCCTATTCCAAAAATATTTTTATTTATTATTGGTTACAATATTAGTGAACTGAAATATCAGAAACATATTGGTCCTTATATAGGCTGAAACCAAGATCTTACAACTTTGTAAAATTTTTAAGATTTTAGTGAAAAGGGAGACCCCTGGGGGGATTTGAATGCTCCTGAGGCCACTTCCAGACAGCAGCTTCCTTTATTTTCTATCATAACTACTAAAATAAAGTGAGCATGTGAGAATAACATATGACCAATGGGGTGGCAGGAGCGGGGGGGATCCTTCTGGATCCTGGAGGAAACATAGAACAATCCTTTGTCGGGGGGTTAAGGAATAGAACTAATAATGAAGCTGAGTGGCTGGATCTGCTCCAAGGTCTTCAGCTTTTACAGGCCAAAAATTATCGAAAGTTTTTAATATTTGGAGACTCAAAGCATGTCATCTCCAAATTGATCAACGGCTACCCCTCGGGGGCAATCAATTGCCGTCACTTGTACAACAAAGTAAAGCCTCTAATGCTCCATTCCTACGAGCCTCTCCATATTCTCTGGACTAATAACACTGCTGCAGAAAAAATGGCCAACATTGGGGATTCTCTTCCGCAAGGTTTTTATAAGCAAGATGGGAACCCTCCCCTCCATAAATTTATCCCATAATGATGAATAGAGTCTCTCCTTGGTGCAAACATTCTTATGTGTTTAGGAATTTTCACATGGTTGGATATTGTCTTAAGGTTTTCACCCTTGTTCTATGGTTTCTTGCCCCCCCTCCCTTCCCCTTGCCCCTCCCCTTCTTCCCCTTTATCCTCCCACTCCTATCCTACCTTGGTCATTTCGTTCTCCCCCCTTCCTCGTCCTTTGCCGGCTTCCTGCATTTATCTCCTAATCCCTTCCTCCTCACCGCGTGGCCTTCTCCTCGTTCCCTCCACCTTTCGGACGATGCGGTATTAATGGCCTTAAGGCCCTGGGACATTGGCATTTATCCCTAGCACACCTCTCGTCCCCTCTTTCTCTATCCCTTGTCTTCCTCCAGGATCAGTATGTCTCTTCATCCCTTTCCCATTGTGAGCTCTAGCCTCCATGAAGCTCTGTGTCTTATGCTACATGTAGTTTCAGGCATCAATCAAGGGTGGCTACAAGGCCTCCCGTGGCAGGACCTCCCCCTCACACGCACGGTGGTGAAGGAACGGCTGGAATTTTCAGCTCTATTCTCTTGTTCGTGTTCATCCATATCAGTGTCTCGGCGTACAGCTCTCAACACTGGTGTCACATCGTCTGGTAATAGGGAGCGAAGTTTAGTTCTTGGCTACCACTGCTTGGGCTGGTAGGAAGGAGATGTGGGCTCGGTGGTCTACCAAAAGCAAGGTGAAGGTTCTCTGCTCCAAGAACTTATTGTGCTCAGTTCGTTCATACAACAAGGCAGTGTTCCAGTCAATCCTGTTAGTGTCACCCAAAACCACTTCGCTCGGTTAAGCATCTCAGCTGAAGAATTTAGAATGGGGTAGGGTGGAGAATCGGCAGGCATAATGGATATAAAAAAGAATTTGCGCAGACTTTACGAGATTCTAGCAATCAATGTCACGGACACTAAAGAAATGGCCTTGGAGGTGAAGAAAATGGCAGACACCGTTAGTTACACCTCTCAGCAGGTAAGTAATAATGATGCTCGTATAGATGACAACGAGAGCAATCTCCAGGAACTTATGGGGAAAGTGGATAGGATCCAGGAGGATCTTCAGCAATTCATTGCAATGAACCAGACTAGCAGAGTCAGTGGTGAAGTTGCCAAAGCCGTGATTCCCATGGAGGAGGAATCTGTCGTTCAACCTAGAAATAAAAGAGGAAATCAGTAATCTGCCCCCCCTTTTTTGTTATGTCTGCATGTTTTTTTGTCTGTTTTTATGTCAGCAGTTTGTAAGGGTATAACCCTCCTGCAGTTTCAGATGCTTTGAGCAAATTTTGTGTAAGGCTTTTTGGACAGCCCCATGGTTAGACCTTCTGTGCAGCTTTTTTGTTATACATAAACACTCGATATTATCTATTATGTAATGAATGGCTATGCACAGCCTCTTTTATACAAACCCCCTTTTTAGTTTCTGTTAAAAAAAAACATATGCCCAAAATCACTTTAATAGTACCTTTGGATCAGCCTACCTTATCTCAAAAAAAATGAAGTTAAAACTAGCTAGACAGGCGAAAAAGGAACCAAGGAAAGCAAGCTTTCCTTGGGATATTGGCTTGCTGTTTGTGCAACCAATGAAGTATGCACTGATTTATGGATTTAATCTCTTTTAAAACAGAAAGTAAAATTGGTGCATGCAACCTATTGATTCTCTTTAACTTGTCATTCAAAATGGACGATTTCCTTATGCTAGATCTAGAAGACTTAATGATATTTTTTAGAATTGAGATCTAGACTATGAGCTCTGAAATATCATATCTATGTATATTTTACTTTCATAAAACAGATCCAAATGATAACAAATCTTTTTCACATCGTAACCCGGTAAAAATGTTGATTTTGAGGGAGGAAGAGGAGGAGAGAAATGTTGGTTTCCTTGAAGATCCACAGTGGAGCTTTCAGGTGGAATTTCGAGGGACTATGCCTTTGGAAGTTTTTGAAGAGAGTGAAGAAGAAAACTAGATCAGTATCCTCTCCAATGTAGGAACTTGCAGCTCAGCTGAAATCAAAGAACTTGCCAAGAAACTTGTGAGATCCGATTAGTACATACATAGAGATTCAAAATAACATGCATATAAGCTTATAGGACATGTTGAATCTAGATCTCTACACATGCATCAAAGGGAGGAGATGGTCAATAAGCTTAATGAAAAGCACCTTTCCTATCAAGATTATAATAAGCCTATTATCAATCTTAACAACGGATCTGCAAGCAATTTAGCAAAAAATGAATACAGATACAGGTTACCTCAGTAAAATAATGGCAATAATCATCCACACATGTAATGGCACAACACCGTCTAGCCTCCAAATATTTTCTTTATTTCAAATGAAGAATAACAATAGTACAAGCAGCACCTCAATCCCAATTCTAACTAGCTTGGAAGAGGAGGCTGTGCCTGGATATATACAAAATACAGGAGATCCAGCACAGGGGGGGCACAAATCCCAAGGAGATAGACCAAATATGCTGATGGAGAGTCCATCAATGCCTGATCTGTGTCTAACTGAGCCAAATCTGAGTCTCACTGAGTGCAATTGTCAATCGGAGAGCTAATCTGATTGACACCTCAACCTGTTGACTGAAGCATCCACCGAAGCTCATCCAGATGAGCCAAAACGTGTTGAGGAGAGAGGGAGGACGAAATTCCCCAAAAATGATGCTAAAGATCAACTTTGGATCTGATTTGATCACCTCCTTCAGTCAAGGATTTGTCAGATCCAGTCAATCTGCTTCAGATCTGACTGATTTCAATCAAATCGGTTGAGAATCCACTGATTTATTGATTTTGGATTTGCTCCATTATTCATCAATTTATTAATTAAAATAATCAATAATTGATTTTTGGGGCTTTCTGACCTGAGTGATGGAAGATCACTCAAAACTTAGGAAATAGTGGGTCCATGGGTTTACATGGTGCTCTTAGCTTGAAAATGAGCACCTACATGACTGAAACCGATTATTTGGCCCACTTTTATTTCAAAATCATTTTTTCCAATTAAACTATTAAAAAATAGCCTAAGTTTTGGAAAAATTAAAATTTAATAAAAAACACCGAAAAAACTAAAAAATTGAAAAATTGAAAAACACCTAGGGGGAATTAGACATGTTCATATGACTCAAAAATGATGTCTAGCATGGTTATACATTGACACACAGACTCTAATAACCTCAATAGGCCTAAATGCCAAGCCGACCACCCCAACTTTGGAGGTATGGAGTGAAAAACTCAGAAATTATCAGTTGTCTATTCAACAACCAATAATAACCAAGGGAAAAAACACCCTGGGATGATTGGATTGACAAATGAAGTCTAAGAGACTGATTCTTTTACAGAAACTATCATGCTAGAACATTTATTACAATTCCCCCATGGGGTATGAACATGTGATATGATACAACAAGCACTTCCCAGAACTACTTCCAAAGATTTTTTTGAAGTCCAAATAGGTCAACCCTGTCCGGTTCACCAGGATCACTTGATAAAAAACCACTAAGTACAACTTAGGTGGTAATACGAATTCCCCTTGTATTGTAGACAATGCCTTTCGCATCTCCTCCTTGGATTCAAGAGAAGATTGATCTTTCGATGAAGCAGCTATCCAACACTAGTGTGCCACTGAAGAATGCATGTCTTGGAGAAGGTGTAAAGCCTTTTGAATCTTCTTTTCATCCATTTTCAAAGGCCAATGAAACGAGTGGGGTTCTTGAGGAAAATCACCCCCTTCTTCTTTCCTGCAATTTTCTTGATGTCACTTGCACTTCTCTTTTGGAATCTTTATTTTTTCTTTCCCACCTGCAATACTAGATGGCTCATAGCTCTCCACAATGGTGATAGTGGGTTTGGGATTCTTAGTGAGTTCAATCCTCTCCTCTGATGTGGATGCAACTTCATCATGCTGCAAAAGAGTCCAAAATTCAGAACCGTGTGCATCCCTTTGCACCATATTTTTCTCCTTCAGATTTCCTAGTTCACACATAACTAGTGGCGGTTTGTCTTCCACTTCATTGGGAAATTCAAAGGATGAATTCATATATGAGATTTCTTCTTCCTCTATATCTGATCCAAAATATTCCTTCACCATATTATCTCCATTGATGACCTCACCCTTATTTGCATTGATTGTTTGATCCACAACAAAGAAACTAGGAGTGGATTTATCTCCCTCACAATTGGCCTTCCTCTTCCAGTCCTAAGATGCAAGTGGAGAATTTTTGTCTTTCCATGGATCAGAGGGATGTAAATGAACATTACTTCTGCAAAAATAAGAACCTTCATCACACATGTTCTTCACCTTATCCTCTTCTTGTACAGACACTATGGTGGCCTATTCTTCCAACAAAATATCTACTTCACACCCAAGCAGTGTGGTCTTAGTTTCTTCATGCATATGTGGCTCCCGAGGTGATTGTAACTCTGATTTGAAATCATATTTTGGATCTGATCCAAGAGATATAGCTTCATCCATAAATAATCCAACAAATTTAGCAGTGATTTTAAGATCACCCACCAAGAATCTTGAAGTGCATTCCTCTTCATTCTCTTCTTCGAGTAATGGGAAACAAGCAAGATATTCTGGAGCATCTTCTTTCAAACAACTTGAGGTTCTTCCTTCTTGAATGGTACTATGATCATTACTTGTTCTTGAAGAAAATCCAAAGCATCTCAGAATGCTTGAGCATGCTGATGGATTTGATGACTCTTCACTTTTGCTTTCTTCTTCCTCCTCATTGCTCAGAGAGGTGGAACAACTTTGTTCCTCTATGGATGATTTGTTTCTATTGAAAGAGTAATGATCTAAATTATTAGGCTCAAATACAAATCTGCAATAAAAATAATCTTTGAAAGGAATGGATTTACAAATCACTTCCCCCAAGGCAATATTCTCTTTGTAGTGGTGGGGTACGTTTTCAGCTGCATCTATCATCTTTGCTAAATCCTTCTTAGGAATAGCCATGGGTAGTTCCAAATTTATTTCGTCATACTCCATATGGTCATAAAAGTAACCATCATTGTATTTTGACATTTGCAACCCATAATTAACATAGATCACCTCTTCTTCTTCAACAAACTGATCAAATTCATCATCTTCAACTACTGGCACAACCCTCATGGTTGCAACTTTAATTGGTGATCTGCAAGACTAGTCAATGGAGAGCCTTATTTTCATAGGAGTGGAGGAAAGTGCTCTTATACCACTGTAATGTCCCAAGTCTGGTGTATAGACCTGAACACTCTAATTCTGTAATTTTTTCTTAAATATTTCTGAATTTTAAGGGGTCCACACAGAGCCGTCTCAGATTGGCAAAATAATGGTTTATTCGGGGAATTTTGCAGAGGACAAGAGTGATCAATGAGCAGAAAGAAAAGGGATGTCAGACATTGAATTTCCTCTCCCCTAACACATTTATATCTGGTGCCATTTAGGTTTCAGAATCCGCACCGCGGAAACCTACTACCACAGTTCTGGGCAGCCAAACCGTGCAACTAAGGAGAGTAGTTCCATCTGCTTCAATCAGAGGCTTCAGAAAACTTACAAAGTTTTTTTACAGCCTTAATTTATTATATAAAAGGTATTTATATAGTTTATTGAAGTTCTGGAAGGTTATAGTTGTTTTGGGTGAATTTGGGGATTTCTGGCTATTTTGGTCAAGAGAGAGCCTGCGAAGAGGAGGATGCAAAAGGGTGGTAAAAACAAAAAAAAATGGTTATGGAGATTTAAATGGCAAGTTGGGTCTATTACTGATCTAAAGGAACTGACAGAGCTCAATTTGGGTTAACAAAACCTATTTTGCATCAATTTCAGTAAAACTAGTTATTAAAAATTAGTAATCTAGCCAGGGTCTTAAAAAGACTATCAAAATAATCTTAAATTCAATTCTATAAAACCTGAGATTTATAAAAAAGATAAATATGAGCTCTCTGAACATGAATATTTATTTTAATCCCTTCCCCATAATGAAATATTCATTACAACACACATATTCACTCAATTCCCCCATACACTAATAAAATAGAGTCTTTTAATGGAACTGAGATAATATCCTTCAGGGTCTGAGATATATCGACCTGATAAATGTAATTTCCAGAATATATTGACACTACAAAACATAAATAACATTATTGACTTACCATTACAATAGGCTTCCAAAATTAAGGGGCAGGAGGCCCGGATCTTGACCGGTAAGGGGCTATGAGCATAGGTGAAGCATGGGATTCACTTGAGCCCGACCTGAAATTGATGGAGGATGTAATAAATTCTAGAATAATCTTCAATTTTTGACATTAGCAATGCATAAACCTGCAATAGATAGAAAGGGATATGGAAGAGAGGGGAGGAGGGGTTTGGGGACCATCACCCAATGTTCTGAGGCACAACACTCAGAGAGTATGCTCACATAGCATAACCACAATATCAAATCATCCAAACTCAGAAATGGAGCTCCAATTGCCTTTAAATAAACCTGGGTGACTTGTTGAGCAAGTCAATCACTTGTTAAGCAAGTTACCACTTGCTAAACCCTAACCCTTGCCACAAATTCGCCCTCCTCAAGTAAATTAGCATGTGTAAGACAATAAAGATGTTTCCCTTTCATCCACCTTCATCCAATTTGGAAAATTTTCTTTCCTTGAACCATAGTTGCTATCTTTCCCTATGACACCTTTTCTTGGCTTTCTTATTTTTATGACTGAACTCCAAAAAGGAAACTGCACCCTCCTTTGTCAATTGTTGCCTCTTTTGTACTTGACTGCTTTTGTCATATATTTTGGCACTTTCCCTTTTCCTGTCTGGTTTATTTTGTCATACAGTTTCTAATTTTCCCTTGGCAAGTTGGCTTGCCCAAGTGGCCCTCCTGTTAATGGAAACTTCTTTTCCACCTAATTAATTTCATAATAATATTTAATGACAATTAATATACCAAGTACATGCCTCCTAAGTGACATTTAAATAAAATATCCTAGGTTAATTTATTTAGTGCATCTTTTGACCCCCTTGGTGCTAGGCAAGGTCAACACTTTTGGCGATCAAAATGTGGAGATATGACAGTCCTCCCCTCCCAATTCTACTTGTCCTCAAGCAGAAGCACCACACAGTGCTGCAAATTTTTCCACCATGTTTTTGTTGCACCACTCTGATCATAATCATTTCCCTTATACCACTTCCTTCAGAAAAATTTCTAACCCAGTTAAGGTAGCTGAGTAGAATTCATGGATCCCACTGCCTCCTCTATAAGGACCCAAATTTTGCTGCCACCTTTTGAACTATGTCATTCCTAAGAATCCCAGGATCCCATGGTTTTATCTGCTTCCTTCCACCCATCAGTATAAACAACAAAATTTTATCATTGTAGAGGATGAAAATGAGGTTACGAAAATCATACCACCATACTGGAAGCTCATCTCTCCCCATGCCAAACTGAAAATTTTTTACACTCTCCCACCATACATGGAATTCCTTAATGTGGGACCAAATAATCTTGAGCCTCTCTAAAGTATGAAAATCCATGTGCAAGCTAGCACTGGAACTCACGTCACTATTTTTATGAATACACAGGAGGTTATCTGATGCGCCTCCATGTATATTGAAAGCATCATATAGCAGACATACATTCTCATGCCATTGCTCATACAATTTTTTTGATGTGTCCAATGTCTCTCCATTGATACAAGAAAGATGCTTACCCTCTAGTGCACACATCTCAATTATGTGTCTAGCCACCCCATCAATGGATAGACACACTTTCATGCTAAATCAATCAGGTGGGAATAATTCAGCTAATACTAATTGACTTGTCAAACCACATGGTTTGACCATCAATACCTCAACTGGAAGAGTGGAAGTATCATGCTCCTCTTGTGGCATCAACAGAAAAAATACTTTCACCCAATTTTCATCCCCACATGATGTGGCTGAAATAGAAGTGTGGGGTGAAGAATTGTGAGCCAAATCCATACAATGCTCATCAATCAAGATAATGGATCCACAAATTCCTCCATTAGTTTTCTGAGTGACAATGTGATCATGTGACTCCTCCAAAATTGTACAACATTTTTCTAGAGGCAACTCACAATCTCTTAGGAACCATGCAAGTGCTTGATCTTAATATTGCTTGACCTAAAACTCCTCAAGCACATGCAAATCAGAATGCACCTCATGGGCATGTGTAAGAGAGGTATATAATATCTGCAAAATAAGTCTTTGTTGCTGTTCACATGTCAAGACAATGTCAGTCACAACAAAAAAATTATTGTAGAAATAAATTATTTTACCTCCCAAGGTCTTCATTCCAAATATGTCTCTATCCACCCAATCAGTGGATGAATAAGCACTTTTATTTGCTGATCCATATGGAATGTTATCATCCATCTTTCTGGTAGAGAAGAACACTTCATCCTTCCCCTCAACATCAATGAGTGCTTGTCCAATATTCTCTTCCTCATAGCTTTCCATAAGCACCTACAAATCTAAGTTCATCTCATGATCCACCATCTCGTGAGATTCCTCCCTTTGTTAAATAATGCAATCAGCCTTGTGACTATGGCTGAATGGTGTGTAGGAGGGTAGGTAATACCTTTGCAACTTCTCATGAAGTTTCTCTATCTCCATCTTGGATTCTTGGAGTGCACATTGAGTGCTCTTCAAGGAATCTTGGGTGGTCAACAAATCTTGTGAGAGCTTGCAAATTTCTTCTCCATCCTTCAATGATGCTCCATGCAACACATCAGCAAGCTGAATCAAATCATCTCTATCAAAAATCAATTGTAGGAATTTCCCTTGTATTGTAGACAATGCCTTTTGCATCTCCTCCTTGGATTCAAGAGAAGATTGATCTTCCGATGAAGCAGCTATCCAACACTGGTGTGCCACTGAAGAATGCGTGTCTTGGAGAAGGTGTAAAGCCTTTTGAATATTCTTTTAATCCATTTTCAAAGGCCAAGGAAACGAGTGGGGTTCTTGAGGAAAATCACCCCCTTCTTCTTTCCTGCAATTTTCTTAATGTGACTTGCACTTCTCTTTTGGAGTCTTTATTTTTTCTTTCCCACCTGCAATACTAGATGGCTCATAGCTCTCCACAATGGTGATAGTGGGTTTGGGATTCTTAGTGAGTTCAATCCTCTCCTCTGATGTGGATGCAACTTCATCATGCTGCAAGGGAGTCCAAAATTTAGAACCGTGTGCATCCCTTTGCACCAGATTTTTCTCCTTCAGATTTCCTAGTTCACACCTAACTAGTGGGGGCTTGTCTTCCACTTCATTGGGAAATTCAAAGGATGAATTCATATATGATATTTATTATTCCTCTAGATCTGATCCAAAATATTCCTTCACCATATTATCTCCATTGACGACCTCACCCTTATTTGCATTGATTGTTTGATCCACAACAAAGAAACTAGGAGTGAATTTATCTCCCTCACAATTGGCCTTCCTCTTGCAGTCTTGAGATGCAAGTGGAGAATTTTTGTTTTTCCATGGATCATAGGGATGTAAATGAACATTACTGCTGAAAAAATAAGAACCTTCATCACACATATTCTTCACCTTATCCTCTTCTTGTACAGACACTATGGTGTCCTGTTCTTCCACCAAAATATCTCCTTCACACCCAAGCAATGGGGTCTTACTTTCTTGTTGCATATGTGGCTCCCAAGGTGACTGTAACTCTGATTTGTAATCATATTTTGGATATTATCTAGAAGATATATCTTCATCCATAAATAATCCAACAAATTTAGCAGTGATTTGAACATCACCCACCAAGAATATTGAAGTGCATTCCTCTTCATTCTCTTCTTCGAGTAATGGGAAACAAGCAAGATCTTCTGGAGCATCTTATTTCAAACAACTTGAGGTTCTTCCTTCTTGAATGGTACTATGATCATTACTTGTAGATAATCTTCTTGAAGAAAATCCAAAGCATCTCAGAATGATTGAGCATGCTGATGGCTTTGATGACTCTTCACTTTTGCTTTCTTCTTCCTCCTCATTGCTCAGAGAGGTGGAACAACTTTGTTCCTCTATGGATGATTTGTTTCTATTGAAAGAGTAATAATATACATTCTTAGGCTCAAATCCAAATCTGCAATAAAAATAATATTTGAAAGGAATGGATTTACAAATCACTTCCCCCAAGGCAAGATACTCTTTGTAGTGGTGGGGTAAGTTTTCAGCTGCATCTATCATCTTTGCTAAATCCTTCTTAGGATTAGCCATGGGTAGTTCCAAATTTATTTCTTCATACTCCATATGGTCATAGAAGTAACCATCCTTGTCTCTTGACATTTGCAACCCATCATTAACATAGATCACCTCTTCTTCTTCAACAAACTGATCAAATTCATCATCTTCAACTACTGGCACAACCCTCATGGTTGCAACTTTAATTGGTGATCTGCAAAACTAGTCAATGGAGAGCCTTATTTCCATAGGAGTGGAGGAAAGTGCTCTGATACCACTGTAATGTCCCAAGTCTAGTGTATCTACCTGAACACTCTAATTCTGTAATTTTTTGTTAAATATTTCTGAATTTTAAGGGGTCCACAAAGAGTCATCTCAGATTGGCAAAATAATGGTTTATTCGGGGAATTTTGCAGAGGACAAAAGTGATCAATGAGAAGCAAGAAAAGGGATGTCAGAAATTTAATTTCCTCTCTCCTAACACATTTATATCTGGTTCCATTTAGGTTTCAGAATCCGCACCGCGGAAACCTACTACCACGCTTCTGGGCAGCCAAACCGTGCAACTAAGGAGAGTAGTTCCGCCTGCTTCAACCAGAGCCTTCAGAAAACTTATAGAGGTTTGTTGCAGCATTAATTTATTATATAAAATGTATTGATATATTTTATTTAATTTCTGGAAGGTTATAGGTGTTTTGGGTGAATTTGGGGGTTTCTGGCTATTTTGGTCAAGAGAGAGGCTACGCAGAGGAGAATCCAAAAGGGTGGTAAAAACCAAACCAAAAATATTTCTGGAGATTGATATGGGAATGTGGGTCTATTTCTGATCTACAAGAACTTAAAAATCTCAATTTTGGTTAACAAAACCTATTTTGCATCAATTTCAGTAAAACTAGTTATTAAAAACTAGTAATCTAGCTAGGGTCTGAAAAAGACTATTAAATCATCTTAAATTCAATTCTGTAAAACCTTAGATTTATAAAATAGATAAATATGAACTCTATAATCCCTTCCCCATCATGAAATATTCATTACAACACACATATTCACTCAATTCTCCCATACACTGATAAAATAGAGTCTTTTAATGGAACTGAGATAATATCCTTCAGGTTCTGAGATATATCGACCTGATAAATGTAATTTTCAGAATATACTAACAATACAGAACATAAATAACATTATTTACTGACCATTACAATAGGATTCCAAAATTAAGGGGCAGGAGGCCCGAATCTTGATCGGCAAGGGCCTGTGAGCATAGGTGAAGCATGGGATTCATTGGAGCCCAACCTGAACTTGATGGAGGCTGTAATAACTTCTGGAATAAGCTTCAATGGATGAAATTAGTGCTCCATAAACCTGCAATATATAGAAAGGGATATGGAAGATATGGGAGGAAGGGTTTGGGGATCATCACCCAATGTTTTGAGGCACAACACTCAGAGAGTATGCTCACATAGCATAACCACAATATCAAATCATTCAAAATGATAAATGGAGCTACAATTGCCTCTAAATTAACCAGGGTGACTTGTTAAGCAAGTTACCACTTGCTAAACCCTAACCCTAGCCACAAATTCGCCCTCCTTGAGTAAATTAGCATGTGTAAGACAATAAAGATGTTTCCGTTTCATCCAATTTGGAAACTTTGCTTTCCTTGAACCATAGTTGCTATTTTTCCCTATGACACCTTTTCTTGGCTTTCCTATTTTTATGACTGAACTCCAAAAAGGAAACTGCCTCCATGTATACTAAAAGCATCATATAGCAGCCATACATTCTCATGCCATTGCTCATACAATTTTTTTGATGTGTCCAATGTCTCTCCATTGATACAAGGAAGATGTTTACCCTCCAGTGCACACATCTCACTTATGTGTCTAGCCACCCAATCAATGGACAGACAAACTTTCATGCTAAATGATTCAGGTGGGAATAATTCAGCTACTAATAATTCACTTGTCAAACCACATGGTTTGGCCATCAATACCTCAACTGGAAGAGTGGAAGTATCATGCTCCTCTTGTGGCATCAACAGAAAAAATCCTTTCACCCAATTTTCATCCCCACATGATGTGGCTGAAATAGAAGTGTGGGGTGAAGAATTGTGAGCCAAATCCATACAATTCTCATCAATCAAGATAATGGATCCACAAATTCCTCCATTAGTTTTCTAAGTGACAGCGTGATCATGTGCCTCCTCCAAAATTGTACAACATTTTTCTAGAGGCAACTCACAATCTCTTAGGAACCATGCAAGTGCTTGATCTTCATATTGCTTGACCTCAAACTCCTCAAGCACATGAAAATTAGAATGCACCTCATGTGCATGTGTAAGGGAGGTATATAATAGCTGCAAAATAAGTCTTTGTTGCTGTTCACATGTCAAGACAATGTCAGTCACAACAAAAAAATTATTGCAGAAATAAAATTTTCTACCTCCCAAGGTCTTCATTCCAAATATGTCTCTATCCACCCAATCAATGGATGAATAAGCAATTTTATTTGTGATCCATATGGAATGTTATCATCCATCTTTCTGGTAGAGAAGAACACTTCATCCTTCCCCTCAACCTCAATGAGTGGTTGTCCAATATTCTCTTCCTCATAGCTTTTTGTAAGCACCTACAAATCTAAGTGCATATCATGATCCACCATCTCATGAGATTCCTCCCTTTGTTCAAGAATGCAATCAGCCTTGTGACTATGGCTGAATGGTGTGTAGGAGGGTAGGTAATACCTTTGCAACTTCTCATGAAGTTTCTCTATCTCCATCTTGGATTCTTGGAGTTCACATTGAGTGCTCTTCAAGGAATCTTGGGTGGTCAACAAATCTTGTGAGAGCTTGCAAATTTGTTCTCCATCCTTCAAGGATGCTCCATGCAACACATCAGAAAGCTCAATCAAATCATCTCTATCAAAAATCAATTGTAGGAATTCCCCTTGTATTGTAGACAATGCCTTTCGCATCTCCTCCTTGGATTCAAGAGAAGATTGATCTTCTAATGAAGCAGCTATCCAACACTGGTGTGCCACTGAAGAATGCGTGTCTTGGAGAAGGTGTAAAGCCTTTTGAATCTTCTTTTCATCCATTTTCAAATTCCAAGGAAATGAGTGGGGTTCTTGAGGAAAATCACCCCCTTCTTCTTTCCTGCAATTTTCTTGATGTGACTTGCACTTCTCTTTTGGAATCTTTATTTTTTATTTCCCACCTGCAATACTAGATGGCTCATAGCTCTCCACAATGGTGATAGTGGGTTTTGGATTATTAGTGATTTCAGTCCTATCCTTTGATGTGGATGCAACTTCATCATGCTGCAAGAGAGTCCAAAATTCAGAACCGTGTGCATCCCTTTGCACCAGATTTTTCTCCTTAATTTATTATATAAAATTTATTTATATATTTTATTTAATTTCTGGAAGGTTATAGGTGTTTTGGGTGAATTTGGGGATTTCTGGCTATTTTGGTCAAGAGAGAGCCTGCGTAGAGGAGGATGAAAAAGGGTGGTACAAACCAAACCAGAAATGGTTCTGGAGATTGATATGGGAGGCTGGGTATGTTACTGATATATAGGAACTTACAGAGCTCAATTTGGGTTAAAAAAACCTACTTTGCATCAATTTCAGTAAATCTAGTTATTAAAAACTAGTAATCTAGCTAGGGTCTTAAAAGGACTATTAAATCATCTTAAATTCAATTCTATAAAACCTAAAATTTATAAAAGAGATAAATATGAACTCTTTGAACATAAATATTTATTTTAATCCCTTCCCCATCATGAAATATTCAGTACAACACACATATTCACTCAATTCCCCCATACATTGATAAAATAGAGTCTTTTAATGGAACTGAGATAATATCCTTTAGGGTATGAGATATATCGACCTGATAAATGTAATTTTCAGAAGATAGTAACACTATAGAACATAAATAACATTATTTACTAACCATTAAAATAGGCTTCCAAAATTAAGGGGCAGGAGGCCCGAATCTTGACCCGCAAGGGGCTGTGAGCATAGGTGAAGCATGGGATTCACTGGAGCCCAACATGAACTTGATGGAGGCTGTAATAAATTCTGGAATAAGCTTCAATTTCTGAAATTAGCACTCCATAAACCTGCAATATATAGAAAGGGATATGGAAGAGAGGGGAGGAGGGGTTTGGGGATCATCACCCAATTTTCTGAGGCACAACACTCAGAGAGTATGCTCACATAGCATAACCATAATATAAAATCATCCAAACTGAGAAATGGAGCTCCAATTGCCTTTAAATAAACCTGGGTGACTTGTTGAGCAATTCAATCACTTGTTAATCAAGCTACCACTTGCTAAACCCTAACCCTAGCCACAAATTCGCCCTCCTTGAGTAAATTAGCATGTGTAAGACAATAAAGATGTTTCCCTTTCATCCACCTTCATCCAATTTGGAAACTTTGATTTCTTGGAACCATAGTTGCTATTTTTCCCTATGACACCTTTTCTTGGCTTTCCTATTTTTATGACTGAACTCCAAAAAGGAAACTGCACCCTCCTTTGTCAATTGTTGCCTCTTTTGTATTTGACTTTTTTTGTCATATATTTTGGCACTTTCCCTTTTCCTGTCTGGTTGATTTTGTCATATAGTTTCTAATTTTCCCTTGACAAGTTGGCTTGCCCAAGTGGCCCTCCTATTAATGGAAACTTCTTTTCCACCTAATTAATTTCATAATAATATTTAATGATAATTAATATACCAAGTACATGCCTCCTAAGTGACATTTAAATAAAATATCGTAGGTTAATTTATTTAATGCATCTTTTGACCCCCTTGGTGCTAGGCAAGGTCAACACTTTTGGCGATCAAAATGTGGGGATATGACACATATAGGTTAGGTTTCACATCCATTTTCACTTTGCATGATCTTATGACTATTTCATTATAACCTTAGGTATGAACCCATTCTATCTTGTCATGAAACCTTCTTGTTGCTTTTAGAAGTGACATGTTGTGAATGGTAGAGCTTGACCATACATGGGTACTCTAGTTAGCTAATGTTTTTCATTTGGTTCCCATTTTGACATTTTTTCTTTAGGGTGGGGGAGTCCCTTGTATAGTACCACCATGACTTTGAGCAAGAGCCTCATACTCCTCTTAATCTTTTTGCTGGCCTTTTCCCCAGGACTCCCTTATGTCAAGTTGTAATTGTATTATCATGAGTTTTGCTTTCCCGATTGAACCTTATGCTGACTTCCATAACTTTGATTATCAGCCATATAGCCCAAGCTTGTCTCATGTCTAGCCATGAAGAGCCATTTTATATATCTTTTCCAGCTTGATTCCCCATTTTTTACCAGAAGGGGACTTTCCCCCAAGTGTCATTATCCTACACATGTTTCCTTGCATTGAGCATAGGTATGTTACACTACTTGGAACTAGTTTTTTTTCCCCTTGACACACGTATCCTCCTAGATTTGTAACTATAAAGCACTTTTATTCTTTTTCAAGATTTTCAAAATATCTGAAAAAGTCCAAAAAAATAAAAAAAAACAAAAAGCCGAACAGGAAAAGATGTTATCTTTTGTAGCAGTTGAGTTGTGTCACCTTCAAACAAATCACTATATATCACATATGTTCATTGGGTTAATAGTTTTGATTTAGGAGCTATACTCATTTCTTTGAGTTTATCTCCACCAACTAGTTAAGCTCCCATTCCATATGGAGTCTCTTTTGATGCCTCCTATGTCACAGAGATGTCCCAGCTTTGTATATTGAGTCTATGCTACCAACATTTAGAAACCATTCACCTTTATACTCTTGTTGAAAGGAAGTTGAAGCCTGATTCGGAAATTCCTTATTTTTCCTGACTTTGCATGTCAGCCATTCTTGGTACTTGTCCTGGTTCAAGCACATTATGATCAAGTCCTTCCACATTATACAAATTTTCTGAGTACCTTGCATTGGAGGATGGGGGATGCATTAATTCCCTTATTCCAGCAAATTTCATCCCATCGACTTCAGATAATTTATTCTGGGATAGGAGTCTAGAGTCATTTGAGTTCCTTGAGACTTACAGTCATCAGTGGTAGGTTCTCTCTCCATCGACAGTTTTTGGGAATACATCAATGTCCCATGATCGATGGATTATTTCAAGTGTTCCACCTCACCACATTTATTTGCACTTGTTATATTACACTCTAGTACCTTTATTCTAATTTTTATTATCGGTGGGTGATCTCACGTCTGTTAACGGTATACATCAATGACCGGTAATTAGACGATGGACTACTATGTTTGACCTCGACACCTATATTTACATAGTAGGACATGTAATCGTAGTGGTGTGTAGAATAATTTCCAGATTGGTGGCATTTCATATATGTTACCTCCTTACTTGTGCCATTGTTCATGAGATTTCATCTCTCGTGACTTGATTCTAGTGTATGTCAGATATCTTCAGCTTTCATGGAGAAAATGATCCTTTGTATATATTCATCATGGATATTCTGATCTATCTATATTGTATGTGGTGATGACCACACATGTCATATTTTGTATCATGCCTATTCATGGCCATTGTACTCTTATGTATCCAGGACTACTGTATGTACTTGCAGTCATATGCAGTGATATTTGTACTATATTGTTGGATGGTTGGTTCTTCCACTTGGTTCTTCATCACTCCACTTCAAGGATGGACTTATAATGTATTTAGGCCATCGTATCACCCCTCTGACCTCACACATTAGGGGGCATCTGTTATAGCTTATTTTACCACACATGGTAGATCACACATTTATGGCCTTTCCTATGCCTCTGCAGACTCTTTGGACCCCGTGGACCATTTTTGTACCTTTGATGTTTCCGATATCATCCTTAAAAACACTCATTATTTTCCATATGTGACTTTTAAACCCTTTCTCATGTATACACACGGATATAACCCTTAAACCTGGGTACATCAGGATGTGTGCAAAAGGCCAAATATTTTTGGAGTTTTCCTTGATGTGGATCCGCATATGGTCGCTAATTATGTTACGGAGAAAACTTCCTATGGCTTGGGGTGTACCACAACAGACAAAGTAACCACAGAAATCAATCCCTTTCTAATATTCAAGAGAAATTAAACATCTAACACTAAAGGATCTCTAAACATACCTCATTCTAGATGGTTGATGTAGATCCCTATTGAGCTTTTTCTAATCCCTCTTTTGTTAACAATTTTCTTTATCAACAACAGTAAACAAGACAAGCATGCTATATAATGGTGTTAGACCTAATCTATCATATATAATAAATAATGTATAAGCAATTAAAAGAATCCATGGATTCAATATTCATTTAAATGCACATCATTGGATAGGAAAATATATTTCTGTTAATATAAATCATAAGTTACATGAATCACAACCTTTGTCGGCACGTCTGCGAACCGGAGAAACTGATTCCTCCACCTGGGCCTCCACCACCTTAATCCTCCATCTCTCGATAGCAAGCTCACAAGAAAAGGAAATCTTGGTAAGAACACCAAGTGCTCCAAGGGACAAAGGGATGTAGACTCAAGTATAAGAAAACTACGACAACAATGGACTATAGTTTTCTTGATCTTCAATTCCTCCTTTTCAATGTATCCAAAGGGTTCCTTATATAGTGCTTCAATGGGGTAATGGAAATTGAAATCCGAGCGATCTTGAGGCATATGGAAGGCCAGGAGAAAAGTGACTCAGATCCACATCAAGGAAAACTCCAAAAATATTTGGCCTTTTGCACACATCCTAATGTATGCGGGTTTAAGGGTTATATCTGCGTGTAAACACGAGAAAGGGTTTAAAAGTCATGTATGGAAAATAATGAGTGTTTTTAGGGATGATCTTGGAAACATCAAAGGTACAAAAATGGTCCATGGTGTCCAAAGAGTTTGCAGAGGGACCGGGAAGGCCATAAATGTGTGATCTACCATGTGTTGTAAAATCAGTTGTAACACATGTTTTTGAAATTTAGGTAGTTTTCTTCCTGCAGTTACTTTTGGTGCAAGCGTTTTTTTCCTTTTTAATAGTATGCAAGAGTGCTTTTTCTTCAGCAAAAGTAAGATTTCTTTCAAGTAGGAATGTTTTTTTAGTTTATGATTTCATAGTATAGAGTTGGATGGACTTCATTTCAATATTAGTTTTTGGTTGCATATTAGATTATTTAAATATTGGGCCAGTTTCTTTGATTATGAGTAATGAATGCATTTGATTTCTTGCATGCATAATTTTTCTACAAATAGTTTAATTTAGTTTTAAATTTGAACTTTAAAAACATATTTGGGTGTTGTAAGAACCATGTTGCTAACCCACCTATGAAGCAAGACATTTGAACCAATACAAGTTTAAGGATGTTCAAAAATTTACTGAGTAAAGAAGGGCTTATTACTACAAAGGGTTTCTTTAATCCTTGTGTTATCACTCCAGGAAACTCCACTAGATTGTAGGTCGAGGATGCCTAGTAACTTAAAATATTTTTAGGGTTTTCTGATATGGATCAAGCCAGGTGACCTATATAACCTCCCACTCTCAATACATGCATGAATCTCACTCAATCACAAGGCTTTTAGTTACAACTTGTTCAGTAGTTTGAAAATAAGGTGCAGGGATGGAGAACTCATCAAGCTGGCATACTTACATACAAAACAAATGCATGTAAATGGATAAATCCTGACAAGGATGGTACTTATAAATCAAATCACATTAACTCACCAATAGAATGACAGCTATTAGCTATTAATCAACTTGAAAATAACCTAAATGCACATTCAAGCATAAGTACAGTAAAGATAAAGACGATGGATGAACAACTCATAACAAAAGAGCTTACAATTCGAATAAACAAGATGAGACGCTTGACAACAGAATAGGCTTACAAATCCCTAAAGTTGAGCCTCTATTATAAAATCAATCATGGGCTTTATATCCTTCTACAAAAATGAGAGATCCTCAAAATACGATCTACTTACACAAAAAATACTTGAAAGTGATAGTTTTCTCAGATTAGGGATTCAAACCCTTGCCAACTATTTGTCTATATATTGTGAAGATCTAGTTCACTGAGCAAAATTTTTAATATCTGAAGTGGTCGCTGATAATCACCACTGTTGGTTCACTGTGAAATTGCCACCAACAGCCAGTGTTTCGGCAGTTTACTGAAGTGGCCTTTATTTCTTAAATGACTGGATTTTTCTACCTTGTTGCCGCGGTCGTCAATCAGACACTCTAACCTCTAACCTGTTGGCACCTCAGGCCTGAATGTTGCCATAGTTTCATTGTCTTAAATCCCTAGCATCCCGACGGTTTCTTCATCGGCGCTTTCCATCACTAGCTTGTCGGTGATCGGAAGCTAAAACAACTAATGCATTAGAACCTCAAAGAAGAATGATGCCGCTTTTTCGAAGGTGAAATGAACAAATTTTATCGCTGTCGAAAGTCTTTTGATGAAGGAATCAGAGATTTAGTTCTCCGTGCCACCGACACTACGAAGGAGCTTAGTTTTAAATTCATCGATCTATAGTTCTTAGTTCTCCCGATTGCTGATGATTTCCTATTGTCGTGCTATCAGAATGATTATTGATTGATTGAAGGCCTTTTCTGTTTGTCTTCTGCCATTTCGGCTCCTTACTAGACTAACTTGCCAATCCGTAGCCCTTAGTTCTTCCGATTGCTGATGATTTTTTGTTGATTGATCAGAAGCCATAGTCTATATATCTTCCACCATTTCAGCTCCTTAGTGGACTAACTCGCCAATGGTTTATGTTTTGAAGCTCCAATGCGTAGTCTTTAGTTCCTTCGATCGGCGATGATTTTCTATTATGGAGGACCCGTAGTCAGTTTGTTTCCCGCCATTGTGACTCCTTAGTGGACTAACTCGCCGATGGTTTATGTTGTCAAGCTCTGATGCGTAGTATTTAGTTCCTTTGATCAGCGATGATTTTCTATTGTGGCATAACTCGTAGTCAGCTTCTTTCTCGCCGTTGTGGCTCCTTAGTGAACTACCTTGCTGACGGTTTATGTTTTCAAGCTTCGACGCGTATTCCTTTTTCTCTTACTTTTTCAAAACTTTATATATTTTTAACTTTCAGTGATTTTTCTTTATCGCTATCGAAGGTTAGTAGGAGATGAATTAGAAATTTAGTTCTCTATGCCACCGCTATTTGAGACCCTCAAATGACTAACGTCACGGTAGTTTCTTCATCGAATATTGAAAGTTCTATCTTCTAGCCCATTGGTGCCCCAAGTCTCAATGTAGTGGTGCTTTCCATCACTAGCTCATTGACAATCGGAAGTTGTAATCATTAACGTGTCGAAACTTATTGTCTGATCGTTGCCGCAGTGTCGGAGCTCTAAACAACTATCTTTGTGATCGGAAATCGGAATTTCTTTCCTTTATCTCATCGATGCCTTAGACCGAAATGCTCCCATAGTGTTGGCTGCTCAACTCACTAATTTCCAGGTCGAAACTTTAAGCCACTAGATTCTCCATAACATTGAATGAAAAGGGCATGATTCCAAAGGATAAGGGGTGGGGGATGTCAAACCTTGGTTTATGGGGGAAAAACCCATGTGTTTCCACCTTGTTTGATTTTCCTTATCTCACCCAACCTCTTCAATGCCTTGATTTTGTTAGTTGGGGGCAGTTATTGCATGAGGAAACACGGGCATGGGGAGGTGTCGGTTTTGGCAGGCTGCTGTCAGTTTGGATGGTACGCATGCCCAGTAGTAGAACCTTCATTTCTCTCATGCCTAGTATCCATTCTCCCCCGTTCCCATTCTCGTTGTCTATCCGTTCCTCATGTTGGTTTTGTTCATTCGCGTGCACAGGAGAAACTGTTCTCCTCATGCACAGACACTACTCCCACGCACTTCCGATCTGCATTGTGGTTCATCCTTGTGCAGGAGCAGAGGTATTGTTTATTCTCACACTCTCCCAATTGTCTGTCCATCCACGTGCATAAGTGGATCTGTCCCTCCTCACGTCGGGACCATTGTTGTTCATTATTTGCACGCACAGGAGTTGTCCTTGTTTTGGCTCACTCAGCAAGCTGGGAGTGTGCTCCTTCGTCCACGATTTGCTGTGAAGGGACCATTCACATTTTCGGCTACTTGCTATGTTGCTGGGGTCTCCCTTACCAATTTGTGGGCGTGCATATGTTTCTCCTTTGTGTTGGGGTTGGGTGCAAGTCTCCCTCATGCACAGGCTGAGTGTATGTAGTTTCTTCCTTGTTTTGGGACTGTGTAAGTCTTATCCACCTTCTTAATTGTTCGGGACAGACTGTTGTTTGCCTTATGTGGTGATTGTGGTTGCTGTTGCATTTGGGGCTGTGGGAATTCACTTGGAAGTTATTTTCCCTATTAAGCTGTAATTGCTGAGTAGTTACATGACGGTAATTGTTGGTCTTCGGATTGTGCTGGGAGTTTGGCTTCCTCCCTATTTGGTGGACTGTGTATAGTGCCAGCGTTTTTATTGTGAGTTTGGGTTGCTAAAGTACCCTGGTTTTGTGTTGTGCTGAGTTGTTTTGGCCATGCTAGGGCCAAGAACAACTCTGAGTTGCCTTGTTTGACTTGAGCCGTGTTCACCGTTTGGTTGGGACTGTCGACTGGTCATCCTTGACTTCTTCACAAGGCTGTGAAGTGATTGTGTTGCTACGGTATGCAGTGGTTGGTCTTCGAACTATTGTGAGTAGGATTAGAGGCTGGGTATGCTTGAGAAGGCTGGTGTTGTGGCCACTAGCTTATCATTATCCTTTCCTAGCTCCTTGATGACCTGCTAAATCCCAACGGTGTTGGTTTGCTGCTTTGTAAACCTTGGCTGTGTGTAAGCCGGCGTTGACCCTTATTCCTTGAGGAATCATGCCCAGATCGGGGGTGTCAGTGTTGTTGAGAGATTGATGAGCACGCTGGCCTATGGTTGGGTGGAACGTTGCAGCGATGTAGCTGGTTGCGGGGCGAGTTCTTCATCAAAAGATAAGTTTCCTTGACTAATCCATCTTTGCAATTATATTGATGTAAAAAGAATTGTAATGAACATGTTGAATGCTGGAATGGTATGTGTGTTGCTTCCGCTGTATGTTGATGAACTGTGCATCTTTGTATGATGGATTATGTGTCTGGTTATCTAGTATGCATTATGATTAAGCTTCTAATTCCAGCATGGATAACTGTTTATGTTCATGGGGTTGTTAGTCGGTATGTTGTGTGGTGTTTGTCACGTCCTCTTCGCTGGTATAAGGGATGGGGATGTGACAGTATGGTATCAGAGCTCATGTTGCAGCATGGGCCTAAATGGACCACCAAGGTGCAGTGACAGAAGCATAATTGCCTTCTGCCTAGCAGAGATCAGAATTGAATGGCTGGAAAAATTCAAAATTTTTTCTAAGTGTTGAACAGTCTGTTCAGTCGGAACCTTTAGTGGAATAGGCTTCCGCTGTGGCGGAAGAGTTAGCGGAAGAGACTTCCAATGTGGTGGAAGGATTTAGCATTTGATAGTCCGCCGTTGCGGCTATCGAAAGGACTAAATCATCGATGTAGTAGTGATCTGAATGCCAATAGGTGGACAGTTTTAAAAGAAATTTGGTTAAGTGTTGAAATGGTCGGCGGAAGAGTTTAGTGGTTTCCAGTCCGCCATTGTGGCTTCCAAAAGGACTAGGATGCTGATGCAACAATGGATCCGATTACCGACAGTAGAGAAGGAAAATCACGGGAATTTTCTAAGCGTTCGTCGGAGGGAAATAGTGGATCAAGCGTCCGCTGTTGCGGATGAAGAAGAAACTATGCCGCCGATGGATAAGTTCTCCGACTGCTGACGCCATGAAGAAAGTTTGAAAAACCTTTCTAAGGCCAAAATTAGAATAAAATAGCATTCGTGCGCCCACCATTGTGGAAGCGGAAGGCACTAAGTCTTCCGATGAGAAAGACTGCCGATGCCGATCAGGTACCAAAGGAAGACTAAAAGGGAAATTTTTTGAAAATTTCTCTAAGTCCGGAAAACATCGGCTGTCAGAAGCAAAAAGTGTTCTGTGTGCCGTCGTTGCAGAAGTGAAAGTCACTAGCCGACCGATGTGAAAAGTCTGCCAATGCCGATCTGGTTGTGCCACCGATCGGGAGAAGACTGAAGATCACATTCCACCATTGTGGCTGTTGAGGGAACTTCCTTGCCGATGAAAAGAAGAAAGCTGAGTCGATGAAGTTGAAAAATTCGACTAAGTATGGAAACCGTCGGCAAGTTTAGCTGTTTGAGCAACTGATACATCGGCTCAGTTAGTGGTTTGGACTTCCGATGCCAATGCAGCAGAAGGAAAGAAGAGAAGTGAAGTTTTGGGGAAAATGGTGAAAGACGAGGCCTTAGTTTCGGCCGGGATCTTCCAAGGGTCGCTGAAACATCGGAAGAGGATAGTTCTTTGGACATCCGATGTGGCAATGGCAAGAAGAAGAAAAATTGAAAATTTTTCTAAGTACAGAGGAAGATCGGAAAATTTTAGAAGATCAGACCGTCGATCGGAAAATTTTTAAGGAAGATGAACCGCCATTGCGGCTATTTAGTGAATTGTCCTTCTGAGGAGAAGCGCACCCGACCACCAATGAACTGCGGAAGAGGTTAGCGGTTTGAACAGTCGATACATCGGCTCAATTAGCGGTTTGGATTTTTGAGACGTCAGAAAATTTAGTGGTTCTGGCCGCCGACGTAGCAGAAAGGATAGTGGTTTCGGTCGTCGATACAGCAGAGAAGTTAGCTGTTTGGGGATCCGAAACGGCAAAAGGATTAGCTGTTTTGACAGTCGATTCTGCGGAAGATTAGTTGAATCAAGACCCGATTTAACAAAGGAAATTATGAGATTTCCAAGTGGGGTTTTTCAGAAGATTTCAGGGATTTTTCAGCTGTCTTTTAGTGGTTTACAGGTGGCTGAAGTTGGCACCCAGTCAAAATGGAGTTGTGTGTAAAATGCAAAGATTTGGTGAAAGTATTGATTTTTAGAAGTGATGAGGTTTTCACATCCGGGATCGGAATGAAGCATCTGGATAGGCGTTGGAAAACTTATCCAGTGGGAAACAAGGGTAAGACACCAGAATGTGAGCATGAAGCAGCAAAGTGCTAGTGATGGCCACTGCTATCAAATGGACAAATCTGGAAAATTGCATGCCCAGGGGTAGCAAGGACTATGAAGTCAATCAGTTGCTATGTGGAAGAGTAGTTCCATGCTAGGATGAAAGACTTGAAAAGGGAAGTTTTTCGTAAAACCCTATCTTGCTAACTATGCTACATTTCCTAAGTTTATGCTTGAAATGTATAAGCATATGATTTGCATGCATAGAATATTGGGGATTATATATTTATAATAAGCCACTAATGATAATCATTGCTTTGATGTTGGCGTTAGTGGAAAAACCAACGACGACATGGACTTAGCTGAATATGTTGCTGATGCTAATGAATGTGACCAGAAACCCTATGAAGAAAGGGATAAGGAAACAAGTCCATAACAAAAGTTGGTGAGCAAATTCTTCAATCCCCTGCAAAGGACCAACCAAATTGGTCATGTCAAGGGTGTAAGTACGACCCATGTAGGTAAGAGTTTGCTTATGACAAATTCCATGGATTGGTAAGGGTAAGAGACCTCATACCATGTGGATGTTTGAATATAGAAAGGTGTCATTCCTATATATATTGATGATATTGATTATAGTAATATATCCTATATGAAATGGACATGGTTAGGCCATGCATGATATGTTGAATGCGTTGAGATGAGTGCATGTGATATTATGAATAACTAATGGCTGAAATGGTGAATTGATGACAATTCAGGAACCATTTCAAAGGTTGTTATGAATGTAGGATAGTCATGATCAATTGGTTGCCAGAAATGCTCTATGGAAGAGCAAGGTGGTATGAATGATACGTTGTGAAGTAAGGAGTATCTAAATATTTCATTTAATTGCATGAATGATATGACTATACCTTGCAATGTTAGTATGATGATGATTGCATGAAGTAAATGAGTTTTGGTAATATTGATGTGACTAACAGCTAGAAGTATTTGAATTTTATAAATTCTAAAAATGCTTCAGTAATGGTTGTAGCAATGAAAAGGTTATATGCATCCAGACTTACCAAGTGTTTGGTTGATTGAAACTCATGTTTCAGGTAGATTATTTCGAGCATGGCAGTGAGAGGTAGATTATTTCGAGCATGGAAGTGAAAGGTAAGACCCTGACCAATGCCAGAATCTACCTTATGAGAAGAGTCTCATGGTTGTAAAAATAGTTGGTATGCATAATAGGTTGTTAAATTTGAAATTGTGAATTTTGGATTTAAGGAATTGCTGACAACCACTAGTCACTATTGGCTTGCAAAAGATTGTGTTTGGTTGATTGAAGCTTAGGTTTCAGGTAGATTATTTTGAGCATGGAAGTGAGAGGCAAGACCCTGACCAATGCCAAAATCTACCATGTGAAAGAGACAAACCTTATGAGAAGAGTCTCATGGTTGTGAAAATAGTGGGTGTGCATAATGGTTATTAAATTTGAATTGTGAATTTCAGATTTAAGAATTGCTGATGACCACTAATCATTGTTGGCTTGTATGAGATTGTGTCAGGAGGGACGCCTGGTAAGTGGGTATGCATGTTATGTTAGTAAGCATGAAATTGTAATGGGCATAGTAGTGCTACTTACAAGAGACCCACAATTGAGCAAGTCAATTTCTGTAGTAGATAAAATTGCAAATTCTTATTGAATTTGATTGCTAATGTCATTGCTTGGTTATGGAACAATCATTTTGGATTGTGGTATCAGGTAATGATTGACTATTTGGCTATTTGATGAATGTGTCAGGGGTACACAATACAAGAAGACCATGTGTGATGGCCTGCAGAAGCCAAAATTCATGGGAAGGTTTCCCCTTATCTTGGAAATGGGTTTCAGGTGAAACGCCATTGGACATTTTGAAAATGTCTCATCTACACTGCATGTTTGGTAATAACATGAGTGGTATGGTATGGGTTATGTCGGTACGACATGTGTGAATGTGAAATGTAAAAAGGAGTTGGGATGGCTAATTGAGGGACTGTTAAATCAGGGAAGGAGCCTCCATTCCTCCTTAACAAAGGCCTACTGGGACGGCAAATGGATAAGTGTTCTGTAACCCTTGCTATGAATATGCATGTTTAATTGTTGAATTCCATATGCAGAACATGTTTTAATTTAATATCCATTATGACCGATTGCTTGAGTATGAATAGGGCCTACATGGCATGCACCGGAAGAGAGTGCACACTTTTTCGATGTTGATTCATGAAAGGGTTTTCAATATTGATTACACTCTAGGGAGTGGACGCACTCCTGGTGTCTCAATACGTGGTAGTGAATGATGAGAAATATGATTACGGTTTTTACAGCAATAACGCTGATGAGTTTGCTTGTATTGCTTGTGTTGCTTGTGTTGACAGGATAAAGGTAAAGGTGAAGGTAAAGGTAAAGGTAAATGGTTGTTGTGAGGGGTTGTGGAGTAAGGGTTATTGTTGATATAAGTGTAAGTGTTATTGTTGGTATAAGTGTATGTGTTATTGTTGATATAAGTGTATGTTGGGCTGTGATATGCCTGAGGATCCATAGTAGATCCTAGACCTAGAAATGGTCACGGTAAAAGTTCCAAGCCCAGTTGACATAGGAATGTACTGGCTGGACATTAATTATTTGATGTTGTGGAGCAACCGGTGTGCTGACCTAACATTTAAGTCCATAGGCGCTCCCAAGGCTTGCAAGGCGAAGCAAGATCCTGTGGACAAACGAGAAAATGCACAATACAGATAAGTATTAGATTATCTTGCTTATGAATATACATGTGTATAAGATTTTGTTATGATGTTTATCTCTAGAACAAGATAAAACCGATGAGAATAAACTAAACATGTGAATTTATTCAATGTTTGGATATAGGTATCGCTGGGAGCGAGGACTATGAGAGCATCCTACGGGTGCATGTGGACATGTGACTGTCCTGGAAAGCTCGGAATGAGCGGTAATGAAAAAGGTGCTCGTAAGACTGTGGAGGTCCTAGCAGCTGAGAAAAACCATGTGGAGAGACTCCATGGTTTAGAGGTCTGGAATAGACCAAAGACACTAAGTGTCATGACCAAGAAGAAATTGGTCCAGCATTCATGGTGAAGTGAAAGAGGCTGAGAGCATGAAAAGCCACTGTGATGGTGTGGGTTCTAGGATGGAACAAAATAAAGAGGGAAAAAAACTCTTACTGCTCTCTCTTTCCTTTTGATTACATATATATACATATGTTTATGCATTGTGAAAACAAAGTATTGTCGAATGCATGTATTATTGAGAATGAAATGTGTGTATTTACTTTAGTAAATTTGTGAATGTTGGAATGGTTAATTCCCTGCCCAAGAATGGACATGAATGAGCTCATGTGCCTGTTGGGAAGGCATGAAAAATATGAAAGCCTCATTGATGAGACTTGCACTGTCATGACAAATGGGGAAATTAATTGGCTGATTTTAATGTCTGTATTATGCTTGGTCTGATAGAATTTCAATGGTGCATTTCACAGGTGAGAAAAGTGAGACTAGGTGGTGCACATTGATCATGGCAGCAGATCAAAAGTTGCTGGACTTGGCTGGAAGTCTCCTTCAAGTGATTTCCAAGACCCAAGAGAACCTTGGGGAGATGCTCAATATACAGAGAAGGTAGAATGAGATGAACCACCAGATTTTGCAAGACTCTATTGGTTTGCAAAGGGAAGTGAAAATCCTTCTGGGAGCAATCATCAAAGGAAAGGAAGGTGGATCAGCAATGGGACATTTGTCCAAGCGACCCGATAAGAAATGGTCCAGGCATGAAGACTCAAAGGAAATTGAGCAGGTAAAAATGAAGCTTCCAGTGAAATGCTGGAGATGCAGAGGACATCATTTACGCCGGGACTGCCCAATGAGGGAACATGACACAGGCAATAGCTGCAAAGTTCCTAGACTTCGGGATGAGCTGAAAGCTGAGAACCAACAGGACAAGTCTGTGGAAGCTGAAGGGCTTGGTCTTGAACGTTCAAAGTAGATGATTGAACGTGCGACAGATCTACAAATTTTGAAATTTTGATGTGCAATTGTATATGTATTGTATATATGTAATGGAACACCGAGGATGGTGTTATTCCAAGGGGGAGGGGAATGTAACGTCCCGATTTTGACCCCGTTTGCATGATGTATATAATGTAATTAATCATGGTGAGGAGCTAAAGGAAAAAGCCCCACCATCGATTTGGTTGTGTATGTTTTGGCAATGGGGATAGTTGCCGATGGTATGTCATGCTATCTGGCACATTATAATGTGGCATCATCTAAACACGCACATCAAATAAAATAAACCACAACCAACTACGGCAGTGCAATGTTGAATGAAAAGGGCATGATTCCAAAGGATAAGGGGTGGGGGATGTCAAACCTTGGTTTATGGGGGAAAAACCCATGTGTTGCCACCTTGTTTGATTTTCCTTGTCTCACCCAACCTCTTCAATGTCTTGATTTTGTTAGTTGGGGGAATTTATTGCATGAGGAAACGTGGGCATTGGGAGGCGTCGGTTTTGGTAGGCTACTGTCAATTCGGATAGTACGCATGCCCTGTGGTAGAACCTTCATTTCTCTCATGCCTGGTCTCCATTCTCCCCCATTCCCATTCTCACCATCTGTCCATTCCTCACGTTGTTTTTGTTCATTCGCATGCACAGGTGAAACTGTTCTCCTCACGCGTAGACACTACTCCCACGCACTTCCGATCTACATTGTGGTTCATCCTCGCTTAGGAGCGGAGGTCTTGTTTATTCTCATGCTCTCCCAGTTGTCTGTCCATCTGCGTGCATAAGTGGAGCTATCCCTCCTCATGCCGGGACCATTGTTGTTCATTATTTGCATGCACAGGAGTTGTCCTTGTTTTGGCTCACTCAGCGAGCTGCGAGCGTGCTCCTTCGTCCACGATTTGCTGTGAAGGGACCATTCATGTTTTCAGCTACTTGCTGTGTTGCTGGGGTATCCCTTACCAATTTGTGGGTGTGCATATGTTTCTCCTTTGTGTTGGGGCCGGGTGCAAGTCTCCCTCACGCACAGGCTGAGTGTACGTAGTTTCTTCCTTGTTTTGGGACTATGTAAGTCTTATCCGCCTTCTTAATTGTCCAGGATGGACTGATGTTTACCTTATGTGGTGATTGTGGTTGCTGTTACATTTGGGGCTGTCGGAATTCGCTTGGAAGTTGTTTTCCCTATTAAGCTGTAATTGCTGAGTAGTTACATGACGGTAATTGTTGGTCTTTGGACTGTGCTGGGAGTTTGGCTTCCTCCTTGTTTGGTGGACTATGTATAGTGCCATCATTTTTATTGTGAGTTAGGGTTGCTGAAGTACCCTAGTTTTGTGTTGTGCTGAGTTGTTTTGGCCATGCTAGGGCCAAGAACAACTCTAAGTTGCCTTGTTTGGCTTGATCCATGTTCACCGTTTGGTTGGGAGTGTAGACCGATCATCCTTGACTTTTTCACAGGGCTATGAAGTGATTGTGTTGCTGCGGTATGCAGTGGTTGGTCTTCGGACTATTGTGAGTAGGATTAGAGGCTGGGTATGCTTGAGAAGGCTGGTGTTGTGGCCACCAGCTTAGCATTATCCTTTCCTAGCTCTTTGATGACCTGGTAAATCCCAACGGTGTTGGTTTGCTGCTTTGTAAACCTTGGCTGTGTGTAAGCCGGCGTTGACCCTTATTCCTTAAGGAATCATGCCCAGCTCAGCAGTGGCAGCATTGCTAAGAGATTGATGAGCATGCTGGCCTATGGTTGGGTGGAACGTTGCAGCGACGTAGCTGGTTGCGGGGTGAGTTCTTCATCAAAATATAAGTTGCCTTGACTAATCGATCTCTGCAATTATATTGATGTAAAAAGAATTGTAATGAACATGTTGAATGCTGGAATGGTATGTGTGTTGCTTCTGCTGTATGTTGATGAACTGTGCATATTTGTATGATGGATTATGCATCTAGTTATCTCGTATGCATTATGATTAAGCTTTTAATTTCAGCATGGATAACTGTTTATGTTCATGGGTCTGTTTGCCCATATGCTGTGTGGTGTTCGTCACGTCCTCTTCGCCGGTCTAAGGGATGGGGACGTGACACCAATAGTATCCTTCTCTTAATATCTTGTGGGTTGTGTTTGTCCAGTAGTGGTGGCCTCCAGATGTAATGGAATGAAATTGATGCATGACCTGCTCTGCTTCCTCTTTATCTAGACACCTTAACAAAATTCCAGACTGATCCCTCCAATACAACAATTTGTCAACTATGCAAAACTCAACAGATTTTAACTTAAGATCTCGTGCTTGGTTAGGAGTGAGATCAAGAGAAACTTCTAATTTTAGCAAAAATTGAATGATACCTGAGTACCACTTACATGAGGATATGTTCTCAGCTACTGATGAACTGTTATTCTGATCTTGATTTACTTTTGTTTTAGCTGCTACCATAGTTTGCACCTTTGCTGATCTGACACATGTGAAATTTATTCCCATCAGTTCGCAGTTTTCTTTGGCCATGAGTTTGGCTAGACCTAATCCCTTTACCAACTTGGTGGGTTTCACCTCTACATCCAACTCAATGAGTTTGGAAATCCATTTAGCTCTCTTCCCATCAATGTCAAGCTAAGTCAAAACATCCTTCACAGCAGCTGAAGGGACATATGCAAATACCTTTGCATGGAGAATATAGATTCTGAAAGTCTTCAAAGATTTTATGAGAGCATAAGCCTGCTTCTCAATTGGGTCATACTTCAGCTCAACATCTCTCAAGGTTCTGCTGAAGAAAGCAATTGGATGATCAAGACCTTCAACATTATCATGTTGTAATAGTATAGTTGCCACTGTGTCATAAGATGAAAAAGAGAAAATGTAAAAACCCTTGGTGTAGTCAGGACTAATCAGGGTTGGGGCCTCCATGATGGCTTTCTTAATGTCTTCAAAAGAGTTTCTTTCTTGCTCAGTCCACTTTATTTATGCATCCTTTTTTAGCATGACTGTTATATGCTTTACCAGCTCAGAGAAATTTGGAATAAACCTTCTGACAAAGTTTATCTTGCCTAAAAAGGACTGAATGTCTCTTTTTGACCATGGTATTGACAGTTTTTGGATTGCTTCCACCCTCATTGGATCAATCTTTACATCTTTAGCTGAGACTATGTGGCCTAGGAGTTGTCCTTCATTGAGTACAAACTAGGACTGTAGCAAGGATTTCTCCTTGCTATAGGGGCAGGAATGGATCCCTTCTGTCTATAAGACAGAAGGGTAGGTTCCTTCTTGGAAAAAGACTGAAAGGAAAACGGAATGTAAAGAATAGAAAAAAAACCAAGATGGAAGGGAAATAATGGATAACCCCTCTGCAAACAAAGGTTAGGGTTCCGCTTCCAAACACGTGCAAACAATGATTAAGCTATTGTAAACTGAAATACATGCAAAAAAAGTTAGGAAATAAACCTGCAAATGAAATCATGGGTTAGAAAACAAATAAATTACTAAGAAAATAAACAAAACAAGAAAACACAGTTATACCTTATCTTTGGGTGGAAATGGGCCACCATGCCCTAGCTTGTGGAAGCACCTCTCTTGGATGGGGGAGCTATGGCTCAATGAAGATGGAGGAGAGGGAGTGTGGGTGGATTGAGAGATAAAGGGTCTCAAGGCATCCACGGGTGCATAACAGTATGCAAGGGAGAAGTGTTTTGAGAGTGACCCCCCACCCTCCTTTTATAGCTTTTTTGGGGTTTTAGGGTTTTAAGCCCTTGGTCTGGGCTTTAGCCCCTTTTTTAGGGATTTTAGCCCCTTCCACCCTAATTTTAGCTCCTTTTAGGGTTTTAGCCCCTTTTTGGGGGCTTTAGCTCATAGGAGAGTATTTTAGGCTCCTTTTGGGGTTTTTAAGCCTTTTTCTTCATCCTTACGCATTTTGAGGGTGTGTGGGTCTAATGGAGGGTCGTGAAGTGGTGTCCTTGGGTGGTGTAGGTCATGGAGAGCTTAGTAAGGGATTTTTTGAGTTAACAGATTTCCCCCTAATGTGTGAGGGCAGGAGCTCATAGTATGGTCGATGGACATCATAGGATTTGCTGCGGTGAGGTGCTGCTTCCGGGGCTAGGGCATGGTGACTTTTGGTTTTTGTATTAATATGGTTCCCATCAATGGGTGAGATAGAAATAATGTGTGAAATGTATATGGATGAGGCAGGCATCCCCATACTCATGACAATGTCAAAAGAGTAATTTGATCTATGCTCTAAAATACAAGAGCCGATCATATATAACTAATGATACAATAATGGTTTCCTAAATGTGAGGCTGAATACAATACTGATCTGGTACATTATACCCAAGGCATTCTCATGGAATGCTATATATTCATGACTGATGGTTTGCTGGATCTCGAATGATACATAGCTGTGTGGAATCACTGATTGAGAGTCAGAGTCTCTGTGGTACAAGTATGCTGCATCAATCATAAAGGTATATCGAAGCATTGCTGGGGCTTCTGAACACTGTCTCCAATGCAACCTGAAAATAAAAAGGGACATAACATGTTTAGGTCCCTCGAATAGACTCATCAATGTGCTAGAGTCAAGTGACATCCGGGGTCTTCGACCGAGTACTGTGCAAACCAAACCCTATACGAATCTCAACAATGCGATGATGTAGTTGACGTTGAGCACGTGAGAAACAACCATCCTGAGAGCCACTAAGGACTCCTATCAAGTGGTCCAAGGAACTCATCAATGAGGTTAATTAAACTAGGATACAGGGACCTCTAGGTCTATCCTCTAGAATATATGTGTTTTTGTCGACAAAGGGAGACCTACCCCTAGTTAAGGAAATGATGTTTCCTTGACCAAGAGCGCAAGGGAGATAACCGAAAGGTGTGAGACAATCTACAGACTGGCCCACTGAATGTGGGGGGGGGGAGGGGGAGGGAAATAATTTAACAGGGGCAGGGGGAGTGTAGTGGACTCAAAATTCCTTTGTTCAGAGTATGGCAACAAGTCAGACCAGGGATCACATGAAACTTGACTCATGGGAATGGGATCATATCTATAATACCGGGAATGTTGCTGCAAATGGGAAATGCTTGTAGGAGTTAGACACTTTTGAAATTGATGGGATCCAAGGAAGACACATTGCAGAGTACTCTGAACAAAGGAGACCCTTTGTGGGAATGCTGGCAAACTGTTTTGTGTGGGGTGGTTTCTAGGGACACCATTGTGGTATGATCTCGTGGATTTTTGGCGATCCCAAGAAGGTAAATGCTCGATGGTGCTTTCAATTTTAGAGAGTCTGAAAGAACGAAGAAGAATCCAATGGGGGATCTTTTTCATTGGTAGTCTCCTGTGCCCAAAAAAGGATAAAAGTATACATAGGAGAGCTCACCCATCCTAGAGGGGATGAGATACTTATTTACCATTGGTATTCCAATCAGGCCGACAAAATGTTAAACCTATACTGATTGGACGGTCATTCAGATACTTTTATGAGCATGAACAAAACCAAGTTTGCTCGGTAATATTTTCTTGATGAGAGGTTGGAAAAGAGATTAACGACAACCCATGGTGATATTTTTCATAAAGTGCGGCCCCTCTGCAAGAGAAAGCATAAAATTATGCAGAGGGGAACGATCTTGGCTTGAATACACAAAGGTGGTCCTTTTCATTTAATGGTCGGCATGGTACGCAAAAGGAGGTAAATGAGACGATGTAGATGCCCTTTCCTATACTTTAGTGAGCAGGAAAGGAAGCAGCTGCACTCAGCTATCTTTTCATTGTTTTAAGGAGTCAGAAAAGAGCTTAAACAAAACTCCAGTATGGTCAACTGGTTACGGTGGCATAGGCGGTGGCCCATGTCAAGACAGTGGGAAGTAGTCCAAAGGCCATCTGCATAGTATGGATGGAGTAGAAGGCTCTCAAACATACCAATACATGCACGGGATATATTGCGGTAGAGGCTCGCGAGTCGATGTAGCAGAGCCACACAAATCGAGGTGGCTCTCAGACAAACATCAAGAGAGCATGTGTGTGTGTTGTGCTGGAAGGACTTGACTACATGTGATGTGAGTGGAAGTTTGAGTGCACTTCTATGCCAAATACATGCAAGAAAAATAAATCATTTTGTGGACAATGGTCCAGAGGTCCACGTAAGGTGCAGTGGGTAGAAAAGACAACTATGTGTTAAAATACAAAACAAAACTAAAAAATGGTGACCCTTATCGGGCGATGGACCAAAAACTCGCATGAGTAGCGGTCAAGAGGTGTGATACAAGTACAGGTCCGTAGACACTTGCATCATTATGTCATGGATCGTGAATCGAGGTGAATTATGGGAAATGGTCTCGAAATTAACTTGCTAAACATGAGATGATGGTCTCTCATAAGGAGATAGAAGTTTGAGTCCAGAGATGTGAGAGGTGTCTCGAACTGATTTCGGTTGAATTTGGATTAGCAACTGATGGTGTTGCTCTTGACTTGTGCTAAAAAAAAAAAATTGTTGAAAAACAAGAAATGAAAACGAAGCAACTCATTGGTGATGTTAGACGTAAAATATCTTGAGGTGGAGCCCATTGTGTGAATTCTTCAAAATTCGACCATCTCAGTCCAAAAAGAGGTATGCCCCCTTGCCAAGACGAAGGTCATTGGAAAGGTAGGGTGACAGAATCTGGTCTTTTATGGGAAGAACTGATTCCACACTATGGTTTAAAGGGAATGGGGTAAAACTGAAGGCGTTCTTACATATATCTCCATCATTGCATAAGTGGTGTCGGGATAGATCAGGTGGATCTTCCACAACCGATGAGACGGAAGGGAGACTAGTGCTAGAGATCATGTAAATGGTATTGGTTTTGGCTTTTGTAGCCTTGCCCCTAGTCTCTGTTGGAGGAAGAGGGGCATGCCTAGAGATGGGAGGAGTGTTTGATGGACTTGGAGGTAGGTGCAACATCATCTCAATTGGCTGGACATGAGTCAACACATCCTGGGGACTTAGAGGTAGGGTAGGTGGTTTAAGGTACCACACAGGATCTCCCAGTGTGAAACCCTATAGATTGCGGGTTTCCAAGGCAGACTTACTCACGATCCCGGATGGTAGGAAAAGGAAAAGGAAAAGAATAAGGAAAAGGATCATGTTGATCAGGAATGAACCCCATTTTTTCCCTGGTAACTGAGGTTGAGGTTGCAATTAAGGTTGCGGCTACGGATGGAGTTGCGGTTGCAGAAACAATGAAACAGACAGGTATGATGGACCATTGGTGGTGTTGGAGACAAAAGGGTTTGCAGAACTAGACATCATGTAGATGGACATGGTTTCTAAAGAAGGCAGTGGGGGTGGACTTCTTCGATCAAGGTGATTTCAGACTCAAGGGAATGTTGACAGAGGTCAGCTAGAGCCATTCAAAATTCAGGCAGGTCTTGGAAATTCTGAGAGTAATGTCCATACAAACTAAAAGGGCGCAAGCATGTTTTGTTCTCAATGCCTTCTTCCTGACTATTGGTGTAGTGGGAGTTCAACAATGGGGATTTTTTTGTTTATATCCATGGCATCCAAATGCACACGGATCATGGGGATTTCAGGGAAACTCTGAGTTGGATGTTCCTATTGCTCGTAGAGGGTGCATGGCAGGACTTGTCGTAGTTTTGCGCTGGCTTTGGAATTCTTGCCTCTAGCCCTTTTTGGGTGGGGTGGTGCGGGTGTGGTTTTGGTCGTTGGATTTTACGGGCTGGGTGGAGGGTGGGACTCGACTATGATGGGTTGCACTGAGGTTAAGACAACTTGGGGAATTGCTGGTTGAGCTGATGGATCAAGATACCACACCAAAATTTATAATGTAAAGTTGGGCAGGATTAAGGTGACCATTACCAATTTTCTCATGGCACCAGGTGGGGGAAAGAGGAAGGGAATTGTATGGACTAGAGATGAGCCCATATAACTCCCTGTTGGTTGCATGTGGGGATGTGGTCATGGTTGTAGCTATGTGTAACACTACTACTGCAGGTGATGTTGCAGCTGTGGACGATGTTGTGGTTGTGGTTGGGGTTGCAGTTGCGGTTGCTGTTTGCATGCAGCGGTGCTTGATGAGACCATGCACAAGTCCACAGTTTCATTTTGTGTCAGTGGTGGTGACACTAAAGGGAAAGGAGCCATCATGGAGGTATCGACAAACAACCCAGGGCCCACATTCAACAATGGGGAGGCTGGTGTGTTGTCAACCATAGTGTTTATTACAGGGATGACATCAGCATGTGTGGTCACCCCTTGTAGATCAATAGTGGTGATGGTCAAGATAACGTTGGTGGGTGTCATTAACCCTTGCAGATCATGATAAGTGAGTTGATCAACCGTCACAATCTTCCCTTCGTGGGGGAAAATCATGAGACAAAATACATTTGACACGACAACTCGCATGGCATACACATAACTTCTCTCGAGGAGAAGTTTATAGTCCAGTTGAGCATTGAAGACTTCTATGTCGATCAGCACTGTCTTCTTGGCTAATGTGATTGGGAAATGGGGGAGGATTCCTTGTGCTTTAGTGGGATTTCCATCATAATCCCATAGATTTGTGGAGGATGGTTGCATAATTTGTGATCCAAGTTTATGCCAAACCAGGGTGGACATAACACATGTGGATGCCCCCTCATCCACTATGCATCAGTGCACAACCAAGTTCTAGATAGATACTAGAATTTGGAAGTCGATGGTGGATGGCATACGTGGTTCTTCGTTCTCTATGTTGAATGTGATCAACTTGGAGTCAGAGGGGTCTGCAGAAGGAGCAAGTCAACATAAGTCGACTTGAACGAAGACTGACTTAGTCAGTCGACTAAGTCGATGGACCGACTAGTCGATCAGCCGACTACGTCGGTCGGCCGACTAAACTAGTTAATTAAGTTGGCTAACTAACAGTCGTGTCGGTTCTAGTCGTTCCATCGACTTAGTTGACTGACTAAGTCGGTCTTCATTCAAGTCGACTTATGTCGACTTGCTCCTTCTACAGGGTCTACTATGCCAAGGGTAGCTAATAAGGCTTTCCAATGTGTTGGGCATGTTTTAAGTACCTCAATAGTAGACATGGAATTTGTTGTGTGGGCCAAATCATCCACAATGCTATAGCTAACTACAGCTCTAGCCATGGCGTTATTGGAAATTCGGCATATAGGGGGGTGGGGGAAAGGGGTGAATTGAATAGGTGTGTTGACCGAATTGGACATAGATGTTGTTGATGTGTCAGCAGGTTTGTTGGTGGTACCATACTGATTCCGTCTAGTTTATAAGTTAACCTCCTCAGTTTTCATGGCTAGCAGGTGGTGAACACTTGTTTCAGCCATGGGAGGTGCCCCCAGAGCATTAGGATTGGGTTGGGGAGGGGGTGCAATTACCACAAACCCTTGGACTGGTAGTGGGTTTTGAAGCACCATAGGAGGAGGTCCTTATGGTGCTTGGTTGGGTTGGGCTTGATTTGCAGCATTGGTGGCCTGTTGGGCCTCGTTTTGAATGGCCTGCTTAGTATGACCCATGAGGCAACACTTGAATGTGTCGTGCCCATAAACATCATAGAGTGTGCATGGTTGGTTTGTGCACAACGGGGCGTTGCATCTTGGTGCATTTTTTCATGGGGCGTTTTGGGCTGGCTGGTTTGTCGCGGCATTATTGGGAGGGTTCGGTTGTTGACCACCTCCCTATAGTTGGTTATTGCCTTAGTTGTGGGGTGGGTTATTTCTAGCTTGCCCTTATTGATTGTTGGGGAACGGCTGGTTGGGAATATTTTATTGTGTGAAAACTTGTCCCAATGGAGTGGGTGGAGTGGGGGCAAGGACTTGAACTGGTTGCACTGGTGGTGCATAATAGATTTGTGGGGCTGGCGGTGCCACAAATGTGGGAATTTTCCCCACATATTGCTGTGTTGGTCAAGCCATGGCTTGAGTTTGCTGCGGTGGCACAGGTTGTACATATAAAGTTGTTGCTCCGGACTGGGACATCATTCTTGTGTAGTCCAGAGCTTGGTTTTGGTAAGCAACATTAGTAGTGTTTCTTGGCTATGATGGAACTATAGGTGGGGTCAGTCGATGTTGTGGTTGTTGGGACACTGATCCTATGATGCCATCTGCAGCATGGGATGCCCCCGATGCATCGTGGTAGGAGGTACTCGGACGGGGAGCATCTAGAATGACGGTGTAGTTTTTAATGTTTATTTCACTGATGTTTTATTTTTCTGCAAAACACTTAGGATGTATGGCTCCCATCGTTGCAGCACCTTGGTGAATTAATCGCCCATGCTTAGTTATTTAGTGCATCGATGAAGGTTTTTTACCGTCGACATTTTTCACCAGAAGGTCTATATATTGGGGTGGGTTATTATGTTATTATTACCCTTGTGAACTTGAGCTTGCTCTGTCCTTGTCGAGTAGAACTATGCATCTGTGGTTAGTTGTCAAAATTTCTCTCATTATAAGTGCTACCGTGGAATTATCAGACCATCCATTCGATTGCAGTTTGCTTTCTAGGTAGCCCATCCATGGTTTCTCCTTCCTTTTGATTGTATTGGTCATTTTGGGAACTAGGGTCTTTCCCTGGTTGGGTTTTCCCACCGTGGTGTAGTTAGATTTCTAGATTGAATGATTTATCCTTACTATGTGAGGTATTGGTCAGATTGACAATTTTGCGATGGGGAGTTTTTTTTCTTGAGCCTATTTGTAAGCCATTATGGGAGCTCAAACCCGATCTGAAGGTTTAGCTGGTTGGTGCAGACAAGTGTTACGTTGTCTGCACTGAATTTTTTGGGGTTGCTTATGGCCATTTGGGGAGGGGAATTTTTAGTTTTCTTTTCGTCATAGGAAATTATCCTATTTTTGTTTTTCTGGGACGCTGAAGGGTTTGATGTTCAGTCAAATTGGGATTTGCGCATAGGGCCACACTTTTAAAGACTAGCCTCACTAATAGGGGTTTTTTCATTTTGGTGAAGATTTAGAATGCATTTCGATTTAAACGATGTATGTGCTATTTGGGTCATGTCTTAGCTGCAAACAGACTTAGAAATTTTCAGACCTAGTTTGCAGAAGTTCTTTTTGCCTATTGATTATGCATTAATTTTTTGATAGTTTATCTATTGAGAATGCATATGGAAGAAGTAAATGTTTTTATATTGTTTTTATTCATTCTTAGAACACTAACTATAAGCTCCAATAGCCTAAGAACATGTTTGGTCTATGACATGGAAACTTCTTCAAAGGAGATATGTCTAAAAGGAAAAAGAAGAAGGCTCTTGTTGCTAAGGGAGAACCAGATGTGGAAATCATTATTAAGGTGGAATAAATCTATGAAGATACCAGAGCTAATACTGGGGTAGAGACAGATTACAAGTAGGGTGAGATATATCAGATGATTTCAAATCAGGATGTGCCTGATGCAGGATTCAAAGAACTAACCATATACGCCAACATCGAGAAATCTGCTCTGTGAAGGTAGCCACTAAACCAGAGTTGTTCCCATGCCTTGAGGTGATCGGCTGGATCCTTCTTAGGGTAGATGTGACCACGATGATCTTAGAAAATACTACCAAATAAGGCTATGCTACATACAGTCTTAGTTATGTCTCACTGGCATATCACCTACCTCTTGCTCAAGTATACTTAACTCAAAGTTGGCTGAAAGAAATAAATTTGGACCTGGTCGAAACGATTAAGAGAATGATGATACCTAGGAAGAACTTTCGAACCAGGCCATCAGGAGAGTATGATATAGCCACTCTCTGGAATCCTTATAGGTTTATAGCATTGATCCTGAATAGAGTGTTTGGGATAGTTCATGGTAAAAGTTTAAAGTTGGGATGGATTCCCATTATTTTCTATGTGTCCACCTAGGGGACTATATTTAATTGGTAAAACATAGTGTCTAACAGCCTCTCAACCTGTATATCTTCAGGTTTGGAAGGGGTGTCCTAGAATAAGTCTAATTTTTATATGAGCTCCACCTTAGTGGACTATATACTATGTACCCAGTCATTTCCATCCTTAAGGTGCAATTGGGACAGGGACAGAACCCCTGTGTACACTGCATATAAACTATATTGGGCACACAAATATTATAGCCACTATAAAGAGATATGTGAACATTTAATTATGCCTTTGTACACTTTAATCTTCCTGACAGAATGTAATAGTATGTCCGAGGAGGCATTCAAGGTCATTGAGGAACATGGGAGCTATTATTTGACTGAAGAGGGGATGTACATTAGAATGTATGGTTGCTCTAGGGCACCTTCTTTACTCCCTAAGTATGCCACTGATTATGTGGTACATAAAGAAGCAATTAGGCAAGTTTATATAGATGGTGTAGGAATCTTCCTGTTTGAACATAAGAAGGTAGCCTATCCTTCCATACCTTTCCGGCTAGGAAGTTACAAATTTTCAAAGGTCAAACCATTAGAGGAATTTTGGGGTCTAAAATGGGCCTCCTAAGGAAAATAATAAAATAATAGTTAAAATGATAAAATAATAGTTAAAATAATAAAATAATATTGATTAATTTTTGAGGAAGAAAGAAAAAAACTACTTTTTGTGTTCGTATTTTCGACATATCTCCCTGTTTTTTTACTCAAATTTCGATCGGGAGAGCTCGTTGGATACGGAATTTGATTCTGCATCCAACAAGTACCCACACTACATGATTTTGACAGACCTCGCCACCCCAAAAACAAGAAATACCTGAAAAATGTGATAATGACATCATCATCACATTTTTTCAGGTATTTCTTGTTTTTGGGGTAGCAGGGTCCGTCAAAACTATGCAGTGTGGGTACTCGTTGGATGTGGAATCAAATTCCACATCCAACTAGCTCTTTCGATTGAAATTTGAGTAAAAACACAATGAGATATGTCAAAAATACGAACAAAAAAAATAGTTTTTTTTAATGACAAATATGTCAATTCAACCATTATGGTTGACTTATTTTATTGAAATTCTATTGGTTCTTGAATTCCAACTCACAAAAACTTATCTTGGCACGTTTTCTTATAAGGCCCATTTTAGACCCCAAATTTCTTCTAATGAAACTACTGAATTTGTACAAAAGTTGGAGCATTTTCATTTTGGGGAGATGAACTTCCATGGGAATGACTCCCGAAATAAGGTTGCAGAGCATTGTAAAGAAGCAAATATTCATTTTGAATATATAAATTTCTGGGACAAGGATAGATAAATCTTCAGGAATGCAAGGAACATGACTGCATTGAAGAAAATATTTAAGCAGAAGATCACCATTGTGGGCAGTAAAGGAAAAACTGCACAGAAGAAAGCTGAATAAGAAGAAGCCAAAAAGAGGGAAGAGGATGCTAGGAGACTAGCACAAGAGGCTAAGAGTTGATTAAAGAATGAGGAAGAGGAAAGAAATAAAGCTGTAGAGGAAGTAGCAAAGAAGGAAGAGGAAGAAAGAAAGAAGAAGGAGGATGAAGAGATAAAGAAAAAACAAAAGGAAAGTAAAGGTCTAAGATTAGCAGGAGATAAGAAAGACCAGCAAACTATTGAACAAATAGATACCCAAGAAGCATAGGAGCATATCGATCAAGGGCATGGACAAGAAAATCCTGACCCTCAGGAGTCTGCTGCAACTTCTGGCAGCACCCAAGAACAAGTTTTTTTTTTCTGGATTGAATCTAATACCTTTTATGCAAAAGGAAGAAGAAGAGGTCCCTGATTTCAACACCATCTTCTATGACAATGAGAAGAAGAGGATTGTTAAGAGAAATGAGAAAAAAGTTGAAATAGGAGGACAATCAGGTATGATGATTACTAATAAAACTTTGGTGCATGGGACAGATGGAGATCCACGACTGACAACCAGAGATGGGGTGGCATTAACCCACGCCACTGAAGACAATGTGGATAGACTTATGATAGACCTTGAGCAATCAAGAAAAAATGCAGCACAATTAAAGGTCACTCTAAAAAACATTAGAGGAAATTTCAAGTCAAAATAGGCCTCCTAAAAAAAATTAATAAAATAATAGTTAAAATAATAAAATAATATTTATTAATTTTGGAGGAATAAAAGCAAAAAACTACTTTTTTGTTTGTATTTTTGACATATCTCCCCGTGTTTTTACTCAAATTTCGATCAGGAGAGCTCGTTGGATGTGGAATTAAATTCCACATCCAACGAGTACCCACTCAGCATGCTTTTGACGGACCCCACTACCCCAAAAACAAGAAATACATGAAAAAACATGATGGTGACATCATCATCATGTTTTTTCAGGTATTTCTGATTTTTGGGGTAGTGAGGTCTGTCAAAAGTATGCCAAGTGGGTATGCGTTGGATGTGGAATTTAATTCCGCAACCAATGAGCTCTCCCGATTGAAATTTGAGTAAAAACACGGGGAGGTATGTCGAAAATACAAACAAAAAAAGTAGTTTTTTTAATAATACCTATCCCCAAATTTATATTAAAAGAATGTTTAAGACCCATATGATATTTCAAATTTAAAGGAATTTCATTGGCTAACACATGATGACATGGGATTTGATTTAATGTTAAAAGGCCCATTTTGAGTTGAAATTTCCTCTAATGGGAGAGGGATGAAGGTAACAAGTTAAAGAGAAAATTTGAAGATATGCATAATGAAGTAAGGGCTTCGAAGATAGAATTCCAAAATCTGCAGGCAAGTAAGATGGCCTTGGAAGTATTAGTAGAGACAAATGAAAGGGATGCTCAGAATAGTCTAGCATAACTATAGAAGTTACAGCTAGAGTATCAAGGGTTGAATATAGAGAGCAATCACCTCAAAGTATCCTACGAAAATTTGAGTGCAGAAAAGGACCACCTGCAAAGCAAAGTTGTTGAGTTGGAGGCACAGAGGGCCACCATAGAAGAAAGGAAAAAAAAATACCAAGTACAGGAAACAAGTTTTGAAGGATAGATTGCTTCATTAACAGCATCATTGAAGGATGCCAGTGAACAGAAGACTGATATTCATCCTGTGAAGGAGCATGTCCTAGCTCAATGAAGAAGAATGCACCAACTGCAAATGTCTATTGAAGAAGAAAGGTGTAAGATCTTACAGATAGATAGCAGGTTGGAAGAAATCCTAAACACTAATTCATATTTTGTAGATAGATCTTAGGATATTTTGGAAGTCCTCACAAGAAGAACAGTCTGGTTAGAAAAAAATGAAGAAACCCCTGCAGAACTACCTGCTAAAGATTGACATAGCTTAAAGCAGGATTACAACTTATTAGAATTTGCAATAAATACTGCAGAGGAATTCAAGAAGACTATGAAGAAAACCAGAGGATCCTTTACTGAATACTGCAGAAGGGCGCTGGTCACCTACAATAGATGCCAAGTTGCTGTAGAACAAAGACTCAATGCAATACCAGAGCATGAGCTGTTCACAGAACTACTATAGAGCAGGTACCAGGAGGATGAACAGAAGGTACAACAATTCAGAGATTTAGATGAGCAGATCCTGAAGAATGTAATAGCCCATTCAGTAGTCAGCATCCATTTACTTGAATATCAGCTACATTTGAGTCCAGTAAGAATTGAGGTGGTTAAGAATAAGGCTGCAAAATATGAAATAAACATCCATTTTCTTGAACCTTCAGATTTTGAAGGCATAGCAGTAGAGGCCCAAGCATGGAAAAAGTTCATCAATGATCAAGTAGGTCCCTCTTCATGAATGTGCTTTATTAAATTTTGTTTTAAATGTAATATATTGTATGAGCACTCACTACAGGATGAATTTTGGGAATTGAAATGTTGGGGAAGCCCAAGAGTCATTTGGGGGTAGCCCAAAAGTTTTGTTTTTTTGTATAGGTATAAGAGAGTTAGATGTAGACTGGGACTTTTTCCCAGATATATTTGTGAGAGTATGATGTAAGAATAACTATTTCCTTTTGCATAAAGAAATTACAAGTTTCCTGTTGGAGAAAGGTTTGTGGAAGGTTTCAAATGTTGTTCCATGGATTTGTTGAATGTGAACTATTTCATTTTCAGTTGTTATCCATTAACTATGAGATCATTCTAACTCTATCAACCTATGTTCATGTTATGAATGCGCTCTAGTTTATTCTATGAAATTTACACTATGAGTAATGAATGTTGTTCATAAACAATTAGCTATCTGGTTGTTCATATATCTACAAATGTTCATGTGTTTTGAAATAAGTAACAACTATCTATTATTTTTCTTAATGCATGCAAAAAATACATTACTCATTGATGAATAATAATATTTCTCCCTAAGGATAGGTCATATAGTTAGTTTTAGTTTTTTCTTGCTGTGTGTGGTTTAGATGCGAGAGAGTTAAGATGAGAGGTAAGAACCTACGCATCACTTCTGACTGCTCCTCATATTCTCTATCAATCTGCATTTTTAGATAGGAACTTGCATCTCATACTTAAATACAAAAAACTAAAAACATACACGGTGGATCGGGCCATAACCGGAAAAACCCTTTATTTTTGTTACTTGACATATGGTAGCCGGACCGTAAACTGGACGGATTCCCCATACCAAATAGTAATGGGCTAGTTGTTAACGTTTACTGGGGAGAATCCCTAATTGCTGTTACCTACGATTTTCCAGGCCTCAACAATTTTTGTCGCTAAAAGGAGGGCAGCCAGTGCATGGTTGGCCGAGGAAACTTATTTTCTCGAGATTATTCCACTAGTGATAGTTCTTAAAGAAATTTGTTTCCCAATCCAATTCCTGAAGAGAAGGATAAAGAGCATATGTATTCTGTCGATAATGTAGTTAATGATCTGAGAAGACATACTAGGTCTTATGTGAAGAAGATTGGAGGATTACCAATTATTCCTGTCTTTCCCAGAAGAGAATATAAGAAGAAAGACCGTCCTATATTGGAAGATGCATTGTTGGTTGGAGATTTTGAAGAACTGATAGAAACAACCTTACAGGAAGTTGTTCAACCTTTGAATCAAGTGGGCCCAGATACACCTTATTGTTCACCTATTCATACCCCTATTCATTCACCAGCTCATTCTCCACCCAGAATCATGGTAAATGTGAATGCAAATTAGCCACCCAACCCATTGAATCCACCACCTACTTGGAGGGCTAGGTCACCTTTAAACCTGGCACCCCCTTTACATGACTTACCTCAGGATTTTGAGAAAATGCTACCCAAGTTTGACCCAAGTGAAAATATTTTGGTAGATGATCATTTGCAAATATTATACTTGGCTATAGAAGGAATAAGGGTTGGAGAAGATGACGATGTAGTTTGTAGATTTTTTCCGCATACCCTGAAAGGAGTAGCAACCTCATGGTATTTTTCATTGCCTGCAAAATCAATCACAGACTGGGATACATTTGAAAGAATATTTAGAAGTAAGTATGCAGTCCAAAAAACTCACGTAGCATTAATGAAGGGGTTATGCACTTTAGAGAAAGAAAGAAAAGAAAAACTGCATAGTTTCACCCAAAGGTTTACTGCTTATCTTAATAATTTTTTTGCAACTGATAAACCATCTGATAAGGTTTTGATCGAATACTATTCTTCAGATTTAGGGCCTAACTTGGCAATGTTTACCAAGATGCAAGTCAAACCTACGTTGTCAGAAACTTATGAAGAAGCCGAGATAGTAGAAGCTGAAAAAGAGAGGATAGAAGATTATCCTTAGTCAGGAGAAAAAAATTTGGTAATAAATCCTTATTAATGTCTAATCCTAAAGAGGAGCAGTCACATGAATTTGAAGGAATATTGAAAATGATGTAGAAACTGTCTAACAGAATAATAGATTTGGAAAACAAAAAAGAAGCTCAGAAATCTTATAAGCATTACTATAAAAGGAGAGAGTACAACAATCAATCTAAGCCTAGTCCACATAGTCCTGCATCAATGAATTTAATGGAGGTGGGTATGGATAATTTTTGCACCTTTCATCAACAGCCTCATTCTGAAAAAAGTTGTCCTCAATGGATCAATTCAATGACATTAGTAATGAATCAGTTATTGGACTCCAAATTAACATAAGCTGATGAGGGGGAGGAAAAGGGTAATAAATCCATAGAAAAATAAGAGGATGATGCTCTGGTTTTATGGGACCGTGTCTCCCTTTTTGATACAGAAGACGAAGGTACTTTGAAGCATGAGGAGATATCAGAAACCAATGTGACAACAAGGAGCTAAGGTTTGTTAAATAAATACAATTCAATAATTCCAAATATTAAGAAATTTCAAGACAATCTGAAGAAAATACAAAATAACAACACAAGTGATAAAATACCTGAACTTACTATTAGCAGTCAAGATCCAAGTCAACATGCCTGATAGGCCTATTGAAGACAAAGCTAATAATGTCAAAAAAAATATCAAGGCACCTGAGATGGGGTACGAATTGTTAAAATCACTTGAAGTACCAGAAGAGGAGCTTCCCATTAACAACCAACCTGTAGAAGAGATTGTTGAAGCAAGCGTGGGAGGAAAGACTAGGTTTAAAACCCCACCATTCCTCCTAACCTTTGATATTTTAAACCATAAGGTGCACAATTGTTTAGTAGACTCAGGTTCGTCAATCAATGTTATGCCACTTGCAGTCTGCAAAAAGATCAATGGACAACCTAAAACAACTTCATGGAAGGTTAATCCATTAGACAAGACCAATGTGAAAGTAGTCGGGGAAATGGAAGATGTTCTGATTTGCTTATCTGCAAATGAAAAGATATGTCAGTACATTGATATTGTAGTAGTAGACATACCTGATGGCTATGGAATTATTTTGAATCGATACTCGTCAACAAGACTAAATGGTTATTTTTCTTTAGATTGGCCGCACTTGTGGTTGCCTCAGAAGGGAATTCCAATCCAGATTAAAATATTAAGAGAGCCCCACATGAAGCACAATGTTACTCAATTGGAAGAAAAAAATGAACCAGTAAATTTTGTGTTGAGAAATCATCTAATTGAGCTAGAATCGGGAGACTACCAAGCAGAAGAATCTAGCAGTACATTAGACACCCAGCTTGATCTCCTTCGATTTTCATGGGATGATGAGATTGATTGTAAAATAGTAGGTGTAGTTTTTGATTCAAGAATAGTAGAATTAGATAATGGTTAGGTCTTTTTCATTTTGTAGTCAAGCCTAGCCCCTTAACTTATAAGTTGTTAGATTTATAGGGGTGGGCAGAGGATTGACCAGTTGGTGGTTTAGTTCTCAAACTTTCTTTTTCTTTTTCTTGATTATCTTGTACATAAATAAATTGATTTGGTTGTTTATTTTGATTTACTTTATTTTTGTTTGTTCTAGTTTAGATTTTGATGGATTTCAATAAAAGAAGCAAACTTTTGGTTACATGGAGAGTATTAGAATTCTGGATTAACTAAAATCCTTGATTATAAGACTGTGTACTATTGTTTTATCTGAAAGAATTTCTTCTAGTTATCATTTTTCCTAAATGGATATGAATACATTGAAGTCCTACTTAATCCTTGTAAAATAACTCAAGATCAAAAGGTCTGGAATTACATTTTTCGAGGCTCCATCCATCTCAAATTAAAAAAAATTCTTAGGGAGTGAGAGCAAAAGACCCATGTAAAGGAAGCAAGGTTAACAATATATTATATATAAATAATCCCATGCCAAGAATTGAAAGACAAAAGGAAAATAAGTTTCAAAAATCTCCTAAGAAAGAAATATGTATCAAAACAAAGTACTGAATTGTATAAGTACAAAATTGCCAAAGTTCTTCTCCATCCATGAGCTGAAAATCAATACATCTCTCACACAAAAGGACACTATGGCCTCTTCTTCGGCTTGGGGATGTTTGGATGCGACATCCTTTGCTATGGGTGGGAGCAAGGTCCTAAGGAACCAATCCAAGAAGATCCTATCGTCAAGTTGGATTTTGCATAGGCTACGACATCATTGCCACTCATGGATATGGTCGGTTATATGAGTGGCATTGTTTTGACGGTAGGATAACATGATCTCCACCCCCTCATCATATCTGACGGGGAGTTGGAAATACTGTAGGAACATGAAGGCTATGGAGTTGAAGTCCGGGGATTTGGCCTGCGGTAGATCAATGTACCATTTGGATGCAGCATCTGTGAGGGTGCATTGGAATAGCCTCAGTCTGATGGAATCATCTATGATGCTATTTGATGAGCACCATAAATGGAATGTCATTATGTGGTTTTGGGGACATTCCCCTTCTTTTCCTTCAAACTTGGGAATGTTTGATGGAATCTTGGTTGGCATGGTTGGCCAGAAAGCTTGGCTACAGATGGAGTCGATTATTAACAAAGTAAAATTAGGCAGGTTAAGATGAGCCATGAAATCTAGATTGGTCCCCAGATTGATGTGGGATGGGGCTGCGATGGTGGTGGGGTTTGCAGGTGCATAATGCATCTGCACAGCTAGGGGTACTTGTGGTGGCACCATCGCGAATGGGCCAATGCCCCCAAGTGTTGTGGGAGCGACCGTATGAGTGGTGGTGACATTGCCCCCATGTGTGACAGTAGGGGAAATGTAAGTGGATGGTCCACTTCCCCCCTATGTGGCAGGAGGGGCAGTGTGTGTGGAAGGGCCACTGCCCCCATGTGATGCAAGTGGGCCAGCTTGGATGGCCACTATATGTGGTGGTATTTGACTGATGATAGTCTACATGACTATGCTTGGGCCACTTGCTAGTTGTGGGTGATAGGTTGTGGTGTCGACATGGGTCCACTTGCTAAGGTTAAGTCAAAAAATGGATCCAGGTTTACACTAGCCATGGGGCTTGATGGTGCGGTATGCAGATCTGGTTCAGACTGATATGGGTTTGAATATGAATCGAAGGCTGTGTGGCCTCTTGATGGTGTGGGAGATCGCTAAGAACAGTTTCACCAATGTCAGTTGAGTGTTCCGAATGGTGGTGGTTTTCCTCTTAGGCGTGAGGAAGAGCGTCGAGGATCAATTATATTATATTTTATGTATGAAACTGGTGCGAATGATGTTTGGACCCTAGTTTCAGTGGCTTCCTGTTGGCTGTAGGTGGTCACTCAGCCACCGAGACTGCGAGGAGACAGTGCTTGGATTTTTCCTCACAGGTGTTTCTACTCAATCGAAAGGGGTTGTTGCCTGTTTTGCTTGGAAATTCCTCTCAATGGCCAGCTACTTTGGGGTTCCTGTGGTACTCCTCATAATGAGTTTCTGGGCAGAGCCCAAGCACTTCCCATAGTTGAATTAGTCAGGGACTTATGTCCTCAAAGACAGTAGATTTGTTTTTATTTAGTGTAAATTGATAAATTTTAAGGCTCTCTCAATGTCATGAACTGAGTTGGGTTGATTACTTGGTATGGTGTATTTGTTGGTCTATTTTTCTGATATTTGGTAGCTACAAATGGTTTATGAATTCATCATATTATGGTTGTGTATGAAAGCATTGAATGACAAAAAATTGTGAACAAATACAGATTTTAATCCTGAATGTTTATGGCCTAAGTAGATGACTACCTCACACCGATATTCCTCTTCAGCCAAGAGAAGGTGTTGGGATCTGAACACAATGGGACTAAGCCCATATGTAGATCCACAGGTCACCTCCCAGATGCAATGTTGGTCAACAGGTAGGATGCTTAGCACCATGAGAAGCCGTCCTTCTCTACCCCCTCTACCTTCCAGGTCATCGAGTTTTAATGGTTTGGAAAAATACTCAATGAAGGGCCTAGATCTATATGAGATTGCCCTTTGTCGTATCCCAGAATAACCCAGAGAGTGATGACTAGGTAGATGAGGAAGGGTAAGCAAGACAGTTAGTTTTAGGTTGATTTTAGTTAAGCTACATTCATTTGATTAGGCCATTGACATTTACTTGGAATTTACACATTGTTTGTAAAAGAAATTGTAGAAAATTGAAACAAAAACTGAAATTGAAGTAGTGTGCTAGATAGAGGGGGCAGAGCCACACTGACAGTCCCTATAAAACTGAATTTTAAGCTTTGTTTGATAGACTACACATTTCAGATCAAATCTGGCGAGGGGGCCGCAAGATTTTTTCAAAAATAGGCGAGGGGGTTGCAGAGATTTCACAGATAGTCGTGTTCTATGTTTCTGAGTGAGGTCGCACCTTTTAGGGGATTAAGTGCACCTTGGGCATGCCTGTTTGGCCATTAAGTGCACCCTCATCCCCTGTTCAGGCCTAATAAGTGCGACCTGCCTCAGATTTGGGGTTTTTTCAGATCCCGAGTCAGATCCGGCTGACAATAACCTGTGTTAGTTTTTCATCACATTTAATCTAGCATTATGATCTTAGGATCTTTTCACTAAGAGAATAACAAGCACAGCAATAAAACACAAGCACATCACAAGAGACAAGAGACATAAATATTTTTCCTCGGGGAAACCATAAAGGAGAAAACCCCGCAACTTCCTCTAAGATAGAATCAACACCAAAATAGTAAGAGATCTCCCAAAATAGCAGTAGTCTTCTGTCTTCTATCTAGTCCCAAAAATTCCTTCTCCAATAGTGCGCCACACTTGGGAGAGCAAGTGATGTATTTCACAAGTGATAAATAGAGAGACTCTCACTCTCTATTTATATTCATCCGTTCACTTGAATTTCCTTTTCACACGTAGGCTCAACCTAATAATTAATACTCGATCCTACACCTTAATTAGTGTATAATAACTCAAGTGCCCCGAAACTGTGGGGACTTACCTAATGACTTGATATGACTTGTTTACATTATTAATCTTCCCGATCGGAACATCGGGGCATGACCACATGACTCAAATACATAATAGAAACATCCTGGAATAAACATCGGGTTACAATACATAAGATACATAGAGGAATACATTCCAAAGTTACATATACATCAACACTCCCTCTTAACTAGGAAGGTATTCTTTCAACACAATTTTCAGCACTGGTCTTCTTCTCTGTATCAGTTGGATCATCTCGTATTCAAGTCATCTTCATCTTCAAGTCATCTTCGTTGGATCTGGATCATCTCTCAATCTGGTTCAACATAGAACATCATCATTGGATCTGGATCAACATAAAACATCATCATTGTATCTGGATCATCTCTCGATCTGGATCAACATCACTGGACTGGATCTGGATCATCACTCGATCTGGATCATTACTGCTGGATCATCATTACTGGATCTAGATCATCACTCGATCTAGATCAATACTGGTTCTATCTCATGATTCTTCTCATCATAGGAAGTTCTACAGAGCCAGCCCTTTTTCATGCTGGTTGTAGGCCTACCCTCATGTAGGTATTTTCCCAACACTTATATCTGACCTGCTTGTCAGAAAGGCACGCCCAGCACTCACATCTGATCATGTAGTAAACTACAATCCCATCAGAAAGGCCCAGCACTCACATTCACCAGTATGATAGGACACACCTACTATCATCTGTGAAATGGCTCAGCACTTACAACCACCAGCATTATAGGACACACCTACTATCATATGTGGAAAGGCACAGTGCTCGCATCCACCAGAATGGTAGGACACACCTACTACCATCTGTGGAAAGGCTCAGCACTTACAATCACCAGCATGGTAGGACACACCTACTACCATCTGTGAAAAGGCTCTGCACTTACAATCACCAGCATGGTAGGACACACCTACTAACATCTGTGAAAAGGCACAGCACTTACAATCCCCATCATGATAGGACACACCTACTATCATCTGTGAAATGGCACAACACTTACAGTCACCAGCATGATAGGACACACCTACTATCATCTGTGACAAGGCTCAGCACTTACATCCATCCAGGCAGGAACACATCCTGCTCACAATGATGGAAGGGCATGCACTCATATCTGATCATGAGGGGAACACATCCCAGCAATCATATCAGAATGGCCCCCAGTCCTCCTTGACTGAGCTACCTGGTAACTCACCAGGCACCTCCATTCTCCTAGAGAATGGCATTTGCCCTTACATCCGACCTACTCGTCGGAATGGCCAACACTCACATCTGACATGGAAGGAACTTAATCCTTTATCCATGAACAGAATGGTTCATCCCTTACATCTGATCAAGTGGGAACACATCTCTCTATCACATCAGAATGGCTACTCAGTTCTTACACTGAGTGTTCCTGGTAACTGACCAGGTGCCTCCATTCCTAGAATGGCAATTGCTTTTACATCTATCCTTCTCGATAGAATGGCCAGCACTCATATCTGACATGGAAGGGAGAAACCCTACCACCATGTTAGAATGGCTCAGCCCTTATATCTGACCTACTCATCAGAATGGCTATGGATATTAGCACTCATATCTGACATGGAAGGAACCAATCCTCTCACCATGATAGAATGGCTTAGCCCTTACATCTGACCATGGAAGGAACCAATACTCTCACCATGTCAGAATGACTATGGGTCTCATCACTTTCTCTGGGAGGAAGCCTCGATCTGGAGAACACCAAGTCTCTCTCTGAAGTACTTGAACTTCAGCCTAGCCAATGGCTTCGTCAATACATCAGCTATCTGTTCCTCCGTCGCAACATACAGGAGCTTCACTGCTCCTCTTTGCACCATATCCCTGATATAGTGATACTTGATCTCGATATGCTTCGAATTTTCATGAAACAATGGATTCTTTGACAACTTCACGCAACTCTGGTTGTCACAATGTATACAAGTAGCATCTAACTGGAGATCAAATATATTAGACAGTAGCTTCTACAACCATACTGCCTCACAACTAGCTGAACAAGTTGCGACATACTTTTCCTCATCCGTACTTAGTGCCACACAGGATTGTTTCCTGCTAAACCAAGAGATCACACCTGATCCCATACTGAAGCAACATCCTAAAGTACTCTTCCTATTGATGGCACTACCTGCCCAATCTAAATCAACATAACCTTCCAGGTTAATCTTCTGATTCACATCATACTTGAGCCCATAATCAATTGTACCCTTCAGGTACCTCAGAATATGCTTTGCAGCAATCAAGTGAACACTTCTCGGATCTGTCAAGTACAGGCTCAAGGTGTTCACAACAAAGCAAATATCTAGTCTCAGGTACATCAATGACCCAATCATCTGACGATACATCGTAGCATCAATCGTCTCTGATGAAGCATCACTTAATAGCTTCATGTTCGATGCCATATGTGTGCTGATGCAGTCCATCATCCTGAACCTCTTCAGGATCTCTATTGCATACTTCCTTTGTCCAAGGAAGATTCCATCTGCACTATGCCACACCTCCATACCTAGAACAATAGTGCATCGACACATAATAGGAGCATCACTGGTCTTCCACCTTCAACCTTGGATCAAAGGTTGGAATCCTCTTGACTCTTAGTAAAGCCTAGAATCATCAGTAATCTGCCCATCCTGTCGTACCATGTCGAACCTCAGGATCTTCTACAATCACTCCCTCTGAAGCGGAGCATCATACTCCCTCTGTCTTCCGTACTCTATGCACTGAAACATTCTATACTGGAGTGACAAGTAGTATCCATCTAGGATCACTGGATACTGAGATCCTCTATCTTGAACTTCTTCAAAAGTTCATCTTGCACCCATATGTGAGCTTGTCATCCTCTATCAAACTTGTAGCAAAGGTTAAGATATTCATCAAGCTCATCATGTATGTGTTATCCCATGGGTGTCTTCTGAACTTGTACAAGGCCTTCTTTTATTTGCACACATGATTATGCATGTCATGTGACTTCACTTCTATTAGCTGTAAATGTTTCTTTGTATACTATGCCTTCTCTTCATGAGAAGCCTCATGCTACAAATATTTCTTTGTATCCCATGATGTTTCCATATACTACATGATGGAACTATGAACTTCTCTTCAGGTCTCGATACTACGCCCAGACATCATTATTCTTGAATTGATCTTCCCTTTCTTCTTGGTGGCTGGAAGGTTCTGCATCAATGATGTCACTGCACTCATCATAATATTCTTTGTCTTTGAACTGTCGTCACTTGTTCTTCGGAACAAGTATTCATTCTTCTTTGCTTGTAGGCGACTATGTATGCAATATTTCCTACAAGTCAAATGCAATTGTATGGTTAGAAACATTTCATAAGGAATATTTATACTGGAAAACACTTATGCATAAATATATGATCATTCAACTACTCTAGCCAATACAACATTCATCCATATCTCATTGAAACTTTCTAGAAGCCTTCCATCTCTACCAGGACAACATTGAGATTGTGCACTAATCCAATATGTCAGCAAAGAGGTTTCATTCTAGATAAGTAGCAATGGATAATTTGTATAGCGCCATGAGCTACTTACCCATCACATGCATATTAGTAGTATTCTGTCATTAATGCAAACATCCTATCATGCATAATACAATAACTGAATATAAACAAATGCATAACAAAATAATATAATGAAATGACAATTGAATACTTATCTTTATTTGTTTCAAGGGTAGACTCCTTCTTGAGCCGTCAGCTTCATCGTCTTCTTCATTCATAATAGCATCGTTTCTTATCCAAAAGCTAACGTGGATAATAATTTCTTCAAGAGTTGAGTTCTTCATATTCCTCATTGATTGAGGGATCTTCTTTGGATGGCGATATCTTGATCTTCAATTGCTCCCCTCTTCTCTTCTCTTCTTATGATTCAAGCTTCTTCTTCTTCCCAAAGTTTGCTGAAAGTTATCACTTCCTTCTAGAATACATTCCTTGAATGAATTCCACGATTCTGGGAGGCCATTCAAGGTGGCCATCATCACTTCTGCATTCTTCACTTTTTCTTTTACCGCTTCAAGTTGTTCTTGATTTGAGAGACTCTTATGACTGCATCGTCTCTGCATTCTAGATCTTCACATTCTTCAACTGGATTCTTTAGGTCATATTCTGATTTTTGTTCTTCCCTTCAAATAGCTTGAAATTTTATTTTTCTGTTCTGCAACCCCATTCTATTGTGGATTATAAGGAGTTGACAACTCCCTCTTAATCCCTGCTTCTTTGCATGGCTCTTTGAATTCATTTGAAGTGAATTCTCCACCATTATTTGATCGAATGGTCTTGATCTTCTTTTCAGTATGGTTCTTGATCAAGGCTTTGAATTCCTTGAACTTGCTGAACACTTCATCTTTGTTTTTTCATAAAGTAAATCCATGTCTTTCTAGAAAAATCATCAATAAAAGAAACATAGTATGCATACCCGCTTAGTGAGTTTGATGACATTGGACCGCATACATCCGAGTGGATGATTTCTAGAATGCCTTTGGCTTTGCTTTTGCTACTAGGAAATGTCTTCTTTGTATTCTTCCCTTTCGCACATCCTTTGCAAACTCCATCATGCTTTGTTTGGAATGCAATAGGTAGTGCTCTGTAGTGCACATGTGTAAGCCTTTTATGCCAAAGCTCATTTGGCTCTACCGTATCATAGATCAAGGCTTGTTTTGGATGACCCTTCAATTTGTACAAGCCTCCTTCTTGTTCTCCAATCACTACCGCATCATCAATTTTCTTTCCTTTTGGCCACATGATGACTTGACCATCGATGAATGCAACCCACATTCCTTTTGCATACAAGGCTGAAATGGATAGAATATTCTTCTTAAGTCCTGGAACAAACAATACTTCTTTCATTGTTAGAGACTTACCAGAGTCTAGCTTGTATGAAGATTCCCCACTACCTTTTATTGGATATTGGTAGTTATCTCCTAGTTTCACCTTGTGAGGTGATTCATGTCTGACAGTCTTACAAAGGATTCCTTGAATCCCGTCATATGTTTGGAAGCCCCACTGTCTATAAGCCAATCATCATTTCCATGAGTAATGTTACCTGTGAGAGCTGATATCAGAAAATATTCATCCTCTCTTGAAGAATGTTCACTTTCATATATGGATCTCTTTCTGGATGGTTCATCATCCTCTACAGCATGAGCATGATGTCTTCTTTGGCCTCGTCTCCCTCTGAAACTGGAACCTCTATACTCATGTAGGTGTCCAATCCAGTTTCTTCAGAGGGATCAAATACTTCTATGCTTGGAAGTTTTAAACTTCACCAAGCTTATCATCAATCTATTGTGATAGATCATATTGAAATGAGAACCTCAAATGGAAATACAAAAGATTAGATCTTACCAATTTGAGGTGTCCGTCCTTGTCCCGGAGTTCGCTGATCTAGGGTTTGTCGCAGAAACCCTAATTTTTAAAACTTGGAAACTTTCAGATCTGATTGGACAAACAGATATATCTCTTCAAATGGAGCTTTCCAATGTACTCCTTTTCTGAAAATAGTGGAGGGAAGCTCCCAAAACAGGAAGCCCTAATTTACTGATTTCTTCTGCATAAATGCCGGTTACTGTTTCTATGATATCTCCAAAATTACTAATCCTATGTGTCTTAAATTTTTCACTAAGGTAACCTAGCACGTCCCTAATCCAACACCATAGTTTTCATTATAATTGGTTTCACCATTTGGGACTTATGATCCTTTTCCCAAGGTGACCTGTTACAGGACTGTTCAGAACAACAAAGTTGTACAGCATGCCACGTGTCACTGATTCATCTTCTGAGTCTGATATTCAGACCACCGAAATTAAAGTCCCTGAAATTTCTGGAACATCTTCAGGAATTCCATTTGGACCTCTGTAGCTCAAGATATTGCAGATCTCCCCAGATGTCCTGTCCAGGGATGAATTCTGGAAGAGGCTGGAACCCTAACTTGGAGAGATCATATCTCCTAGAGTACAGCGAATCTGAGTCTGAATTTTGGACACAGGCGTCAACAGGATCTTATATTCTATCTCTACAATTTTCAGCTTTTGATACTTCGCCAATCTCAGAATATATCGATTGTACCAAAACTTAGCAGTTTTAGTATTTAGGGTTTCTCCTAGCTCAAGGTCAAACTAGGGTTTGACTTTCCTGAAGTTTCACCCAACCAAATTTCTTGAGCCATGTCTCTAAAATTCGGTTTTGATGAGGAGAAAAATCCTATGCTGGTATCACTCAAAAATTCCTCTTCTGTAGAAAGCCCTAATTTCCACATCGAAACTAAAAATGCTTGAAATTGAATTCTGCATCGATAGAAAGATGCACCCTTCAATGGAGAGTCATCCTAGCATACTTTTGCTGAAAATCTGTGGAGGAAGATCCACAAAATAGGAAGACCTAGTTCCTGTAGCTGCACAATGTCTTCTTCTCAGGTTAGCTCTGATACTATGTTAGTTTTTCATCACATTTAAGCTAGCATTATGATCTTAGGATCTTTTCACTGAGAGAATAACAAGCACAGCAATAAAACACAAGCACTTCACAAGAGACAAGAGACACAAAGAATTTTACTTGAGGAAACCATAAAGGATAAAACCCCGCAACTTCCTCTAAGATAGAATCAACACAAAAATAGTAACAGATCTCCCAAAATAGCAGTAGTCTTCTGTCTTTTGTCTAGTCCCAAAATTTTCTTCTCCAGTAGTGCGACACACTTGGGAGAGCAAGTGATGTATTTCACAAGTGATAAATAGAGAGACTCTCACTCTCTATTTATATTCATTCCTTCACTTGAATTTCCTTTTTACACGTAGGCTCAACCTAATAATTACTACTCGAGCCTACACCTTAATTAGTGTATAATAACTCAAGTGCCCCGAAACTGTGGGGACTTACCTAATGACTTGATATGACTTGTTTACATTATTAATATTCCCGATCAGAACATCGGGGCATGACCACATGACTCAAATACATAATAGAAACATCCTGGAATAAACATCGGGTTACAATACATAAGATGCATAGAGGAATACATTCCGAAGTTACATATACATCAACAACCTGTACTGTGGCCAAACTGACTCAGATTTTCCTAGCAGAGGCTTCGGAAGTACTAATAACTAGAAATAAACTAAATTTTACATGAAATTTTAAAAACTAGGGCAAAACTTGAAAAACTTGAAATTTTAAAAAGTTGGACCAGGGATCCTATGGGATCGACCTGGCATGGTCGCCAGTTCTATAGTAGGGATTTCTCCTTGCTACAGGGGTAGGAATAGCTCCCTTTTGTCTATAGGACAAAAGGGTAGGTTCCTGCTTTGAAAAAGACTGAAAGAAAAAACAGAATGTAAAGAACATAAATAAAAGCAAGATGGAAGGGAAATAATGGAGAACCCCTCTGCAAACAAAAGTTAGGGTTCCGCTTCCAATGACCTGGAAACAATGATTAAGCTAATGTAAACCGAAATACCTACAAACAAGTTAGGAAATAAACCTGCAAATGAAATCATCGATTAGAAATCAAAGAAATTACTAAGCAAATAAACAAAACAAGAAAACATAGTTATACCTTCTCTTTGGGTAGAAATGGACCACCATGCCCTAGCTTATGGAAGCACCTCTCTTGGATGGGGGAGCTATGGCTCAATGAAGATGGAGGAGGGGGAATGCGGGTGGCTTAAGAGACAAGGGATAAGTGTTTTGAGAGTGACCCCCCACCCTCCTTTTACAGATTTTTTGGGGTTTTAGGGTTTTAAGCCCTTGGTCCAGGATTTAGCCCATTTTTTGGGGATTTTAGCCCCTTTTTCCCTAATTTTAGCTCCTTTTAGGGTTTTAGCCCCTTTTTGGGAGCTTTACCTCCTAGGAGAGTATTTTAGGCTAATTTTTTGGGTTTTTAAGCCCTTTTCTTCGTCGTTAAGCATTTTTTAGGGTGTGGGGGTCTAATGGAGGGTCCTGAAGTGGTTTCCTTGGGTGATGTAGGTCATGGAGAGCTTAGTGAGGGATTTTTTTGGGTTAACAAGGAATTCTTGAGGTTTAGTGATATTCCATACCTTCTGCACTTCAGAAATACCTTCCTTAAATGCTGCAAGTGGTCATGATTGCTGTGAGAGTAAACTATTAATTCATCCAAATATATCAGCACAAATTTTTCTTTTAGCCCTACAAAATCTAGTTCCATGGCTCTCTAAAAAGTATCCCCAGCATTCATTAGCCCAAATGGAATTTTAGCATACATGAAGGTGCCCCAGGGGGTGGTAAAAGCAATCTTCTCTTGGTCATCATGGTGCACAACAACTTGGTTGTATCTAGAGAAGCCATCAAGGAAGGACATAACTCTAGCCCTCGATACTTTCTACAATAGGTGTTCCATCTTGGGTGGTGGATAGTTGTCCTTCTTGGAACACTTGTTGAGGTTTCAAAAATCCACACACAAACTAATTTATCCATTTTTCTTTCTTACTACTGCCAGGTTTGCAAGCCACTTGGAATATCTGAGGGAAATTATGATTTTGGCTTTAAGGAGCTTATGGATCTCTTTTTCAATCACTGGTAATAGGAGAGGGCTGATGGGTCTTAGCTTCTATTTGAAAGGAATGGTGTCCTTCTCCAAAGGAGTTCTGTGTTGGATGATATTGGTATAATACGTTTTTAGGTCACTATACTCCCAGGAAAAAACATCAGCAAACTCTTTTATCAAGCTACAAAATTTAGACTTCTGATCAGCATTCAACCAAGTGGAAATATTTATTAGTTTAGGATGGCTTTGGCTGCCTATATTTTTCTCTTGGACATCATGGTCTAGCTCCTTTTTGGCAGGCTTGAGAGGGATGTCATTGTGATCAAACAGTTCTTCCAGTGGTACTAGACCTCGAGGTATGTAGTTGTTGGGCAATTGGACACTATTGTGCTTAGTCACTTTATCTTTTAACTTGAGCTGCTTGGATTCCTCCATGTTAAGGTTTTCTTGGTCTATGTGTATGTCAGAGAATTCATCTACTAACTAAAGGAATTTACTAAGCTCCTCATCATTCTCAAACACCCTCTGAAATTCTACATTGTCTGGCAGAGAGGGTCTGTACTTGACCTGAACATCATAACTGAGCTTAGGGGGTAAAGGAGGAACAAACAGGCTTATAGAGACGGCCGGGGAATTAGCCAGGTGATTCAAATCCCTAGGAATATATGATAGTTCAAAAAACATAAAAGAGACTCTGAGTTTCCATACCTTGTCCCTGTAGGCCTTCAATCTAATTTTTTTGTCTGAAAAGTGTTGTTGACCTGTTATATGATGAGGTCTGTGTCTCCAAAAATCTTCATGCACATGATCCCCATCTCCTTGGAAGCTTTAGCTCCTAGCAGCAAGGCTTCATATTCTTCTATGTTGTTCATGGTTTTGAAATCAAGCTTATAAGACAAGTGAATATTTTCCTTGGATGGGGAGATCAAGACTACACCCATGCCTGCTGATTTTTGAGCGCTAGCCCCATCAAAATACATGGTCCAGATCGTTGTTGTGAATTTTTCGGGCTACGGATGGGTGGGCTTAGTGAGATGAACTGATGTCTATTGATTATCATCTATTTGCAAAATGAAAGACCCAAAATCGGTGTCCACCATGTAGATGGGGTGATTTACTGAGTGGCTCTCCTTACTTATAATGTACGCTAGCTGATTTTCATTGTACAGTCTCTTAGTTTCTCCTCCAAACATGGGAATGGTGGAGTATGTGAGATCCATCTGAAGGTTGTCGCCTAGTATTTTACTCCATGACCGAGATAGCGAGAGGCTTAATTTTGGAGGAATATCGGCCACTATTATGTCCATCATTATGCTTTTCGAAGGTAGCTGTGTTAAGTTTACAACAATGTCTTTGATGAGGCCCAAGCACTTGACCTTTCTAGAGTCAAAGGAGAATAAATCATGGTAGGGATTGGTGATGCTGAGGCCAATCTTGTCCATCACGTCCTTTTGCATTAGGTTACGAGAGGCTCCTGAATCTAGCATACGGTTATGGAGGATTTTATCATGGATGTTCAAGGATATATAGAATGGTGGGCAGGAGTCCTTTAGGTCTTCGATCATGGGGCCTAGGGTTACAACAGGCTTGTCATATTGCAGGTTTACATAGTCAGGGTCAATGTGCAGCTTGGGATGAAGGGAATTCAGAATGGAGGTTTTGAATGCATCATTCTTCATTAGCTCAATTTAAGGGAAAGGGATTTTCAATTTTTGAATTTCAGACTCGAGGTTGAAGGAAGAATCCAGCCTATCTGGAAACCTTACCTCAGGAGCTATAGGTTTGAGTTGGACTTGATTAGGTGTGGCTGAAGGTGCTAGTTTATGTAATGATTTGGATGGGACAGCCACTTTCTTTGGTAAAACAACAACCTTTCTAGCAGGTGCAGTAGGTTGCTTAATAGGTACAACATTCTTCTTGGGGGGAGAAACCAACCTAGACCTAAGTTGGTAACCTCCCTGACCATAATCCTGATAGATAGCCTCTTAAGTGATCTACTCATCAATCAGGGCTTCCACATATTTTTCCTGTATCAGAAAAGAATAGTCCACCTCATCCTCCATGCAGTGGATATTGTCTTCAGCTTCTCCTTCTTCTTCAATGAATTATGGCTCTTCTTCTAATACAACATTTTGAAATGGAGCTCTTAACCTCTGATCTTCCCCTTGATTTCTGTCCCTTCTGAGAATCTAAACTGGGGGGTTTCCTCTTCTATAAGTAACAAAATTTGGGTTTCAAGGAACAAATTCGCTTGGCCCTTTACCCCTCACCGGTAGATGTCCTTGGTCCTTCAATTTAGTCATTTCAGCAGTCAGGTTATCTAACAGTTTGGTCATTTTGTCAATCTTGTTCTCTGATGCCAAAGCCCCACTATATTCTGTTGGGTACTTTTGTGGGAATTGAACCCAGTGATAGATTAATTTTACTCACAACAATTAACAATTGATCATGCAAAATCACTCACAAAAGAGACTGAAATTGGAGCTAAACACTAAAATGTATTAACTCAATGTACAATAGCCAACCCTGTAACATAATAGGTTGCTGAATAAATAAAATACATCAAGGATTCGAATGCATGAGGATCAATTCGAATCTAGCATAAAGCAAGCTTACTAAAATTAAGCAAATCCCCCATAGGTGTAAAAAGCTGATCCCAAATCTGTCATGGAGCTCACGAATTAGCAAAATGGATTAGGCAAGCTAAAGAGTGATGTAATGAAAACTCATACATGCTTTTCCAAGGAGAAAAGAGTGGAGGATGAAGAGGAGAAAAAACTAGTTCACCTCACCTAGTCAAACATTCCCTATTGCCTTAAAACACTGAAAAAGCAGGCAATAAAGCAGAAAAAGCAGAAGGGTGCCTAGGAGACCAGGAATAAAGTAGAATTGATTCCTTGAGGTTTCCCAAGTGCTACATGGGTCAAATTAGGCAATTTGTACCACTATGGATAGGTAATTGACAACTTGCATAAGGTGGGACACATGAACTAGGCAAATAAGACAAAAATAATTAAATTAATGTCTAAGGTAGTAAACTATGGGTTGATTATTCTAACACCCCCCCTTAAGCCTAAATTATGAGTAATATATCAGAAAATTATAGGGCCTAGAAAAAAGGCTTAGTCACCCTTTTACATACTACATGTCCATACAACCAAGGAAAGAGGCACAACCAACTTGGGAAAATCCTCCCTTAAACATGGACTGTAAAACAAAATTTGGAAATATTGTCTTCACTCATGCTTCATAGCATGATCAGCAATCCCCAGCAGTGATTTGAGATTGCTGAAGGCCTTCTCACAAAATTCTTTCATGAAGATATCAACTACTTGTTCTGAAGATGAACAAAAGAGTAGGTGAATGGTGCCATCATGCACAAGCTCTCTGATGTAGTGCATATGGATCTCAATCTGTTTGGTTCTCTACTTTTGAACTGGATCTTTGTAGATTCGAATGGTACTCTAGTTATCATAGTAGATGGTAGTTGAGTACTCTGATTCGAAGCCACACTCTCCAAGAAAACCCTGCAACCATAAACATTGAGTTGCTGCATTAACAACTCCTATGTACTTTGCTTCTGTAGATGAGAGTGCAATGGCACTCTGTTTCTTGCTTGACCAGCTGATTGGCCCTTCTACAAGAATGAACACATATCTTAATGTGGAATTTCTATCTGTGCTATCACCTGCCCAATCACTGTCAATAAATCCAATCAAATCAAGATCAGATTTTGCTTTATAGAAGATCCCATGTGTCCTTGTTCCCTGAACAAAGTTAAGGATCCTTTTGGCTGCTTTCCAATGGATCTCATGAGGATGATCCATGTATCTAGAAGCCACACTTACTACATAAGAAATATCAGGTCTAGTATGTGTCAGATACAACAAACATCCAATCAATTGCCTATACAGTGTATTGTTTACCATAGGTGAAGAATCGGCTTCTTCCAACTTCACTCCTGAAAGGAAAGGAGTTTTGCTTGCTTTACAATCCTTCATTCTGAATTTGTTCAGCAAGTCCAAGGCATATTTGTACTGGTGCACCTTGATTCCAAATTTGGTTTGAGCAATCTCAAGCCCCAAAAATTGACTTAAGAGCACCAAATCTGTCATGGAGAAGGCTTGGTTCATAGCACCCTTTAAGGAAGCAATCTCATCCTTTGAGCTCCCTGTAATGAGGAGGTCATAAAAATATAACAAAATGATCATTAAAGAACAATTAACTAACTTAAAATATACATTTGGATCTGATTTTCACAGAACAAAATTTAGTGATAGAAAGAAGCTATCGATCTTGGCATACCAAGCCCTGGGGGCTTGCTTTAGCCCATACAATGAGTTTCTCAACCTGCACACAAGAGAAGGGTTAGTAGAAAAACCTTGAGGCTGCTGCATATATATCTATTCATTGAGATCTCCATTCAGGAAGGCACATTTTACATCCATGTGATGTACTTCCCATTTCCTTGAGGCTACAATGGCTAAGGCTAGCCTGATGGAATCCATGTTTGCCACTGGGGAAACGGTCTCATTGTAATCTATGCCATGAACTTGTGAGTAGCCCTTGGCTACCAATATGGCCTTGTATTACAGTGGTGAACCATCAGCAGCAAATTTGTTCTTATAGGCCCACTTACACTGGACTAACTTTCTCCCTGGGGGAAGATCCACTAACTCCCATGTGTTGCTCTTTTGGAGTGAGCTAAACTCTTCCTTCATGGAATATTTCCATATTGGATATCCTACTACTTATTCATATGTTTGAGGATCATATTCCATAATCAAATAGCATTTTTCAGCAAACATAGGATCCTTCATGCACAGACCACTCTCAAATTGAGATCTAGTCCTCCTTGGGTCATTGGGATCCCCAGTTAGCTCTCCTGCTGCATGTAGTGTCTTGGATGCCCATTTTGGCCTTGTAGGGCTGTTAGGGTCTACAATAAACTCATCTCCATCAGACAAATCAGAATCATCCTATTCAACAAACTCTTTACTTAATTCCTGAGGTTCAGGTGGAGAAGAGGCTTCTCCAACTTCCACTACTGCAAGGGGTTGGGAAACCCTATGACCATCTCTTTTTCACTAAGATCAGAAATATACTTGTAATTTAGGTGGCCAAATATTTCATGCCAAAGCTTTCTTGCTTCATTAGCATGAATCAGGAGAGCAGAGGGGTTTGAGTAGGGTAGGAAGTGTGAGAACATGTATACCTTCTGAGCATGATTCGTAACTCCTTTTGCAATGAATTTACCACTTGAGATCTCTATGATCTCAACTTCATCAGGGGAGAATATGACCTTCTTTGGAGACACAGTGTGAGTCATCTGGTACAGTGACAAGAGGTTGGAGGCAAGACCAGGAACATACAACACATTGCTGAACTGACCATGATCAAGATCAATCCTCCCTTTTCCCAGAGTGAGAGAGTCATATCCCAGTACTATAGGTGGTCCCTTCTACATGTCAAGTGAGGAGAAGGCCTCCTTGGTTGAAACCATGTGTCTTGAAGATCCATAATCAATGATAAAACTGGGTGAGCTTGATGTGCCAGCAACCAATGCATGAACTCTCTCTCTGTCATCTGAACTTGATCCTCCTTCTCTCTTCTTTGAGCTTTCTAGAAGGGAGATGCCATTCTTCTCCAGGAGTTGGGTCAGCATGTCTATTTGCTTCTTCATATAAGAGCTTTCAGTGTGATTTCCCTTATTGCAGTATGCACACTTGTTCATTTCACCTTTGTTTTTCTTCTTCTGGTAGTTCTTCTTGGAACCTTGTGGCTCCTCCGGAGACTATTTCTTGTCTCTCTTTTGCTCAGGTGGCTTTTTAGCTTTATTTTTGATTTTTTAATCCACCTTCAAATCTCTAGCAATTAGAGCTTGATCTTTGGATGGTTTGATGATGCCCATCATTACCAGCTTATCCTATTCTTGTGTGAGAGATTCCATTAAATCTGCAAGGCTAGGCATCTTCCAGGTTCGAGCTGTCAGTTTTGTGGCATAAAAGGTCGAAACAAACACTGGATAGTCAGGTCCTAGCTTCAAGATAATGGCCAGGATGAGCTGATCATCCTTCTTTTCGATCCCACACTGTTTCAACTGCAAAACAAGTGCTTTGAACTTGGAGAAATATAGCTGCAGAGATTCAAAGCTATTTGGACTCAGAGAAATCAGCTCATTTTCAATTTGATGTCCCCTCATCTCATCTGTCTTTCTGAAAAGATCAGCAAGCTTCTCCCATACTTCCTTCGGTGATGTCAATCCGTCAAGATGGAAAAGAAGGTCTCTGGAAATACTCAGACACAGGAGACCATAGGCCTCATCCCTCCTGTTGTGCCATTTTATCTTCTCTGCAGCTGCATTGGGCTCTGATTCTATTTCCATAGTCACCATGTAGAGGCATTTCACTCTCAACAGTATCTCCATCTCTGCTTTCCATTCAAATAAATTGAAGGGAGTCAAGATAGTTTTCTATGATTGATCCATAGCTTAGAAAATCTGTCCCGGCTGTCAGTAGAAGGCTCCCAGTCACTGATGTCGAACCTACAAAAAAAAATTGAAGGATATAAATTGATCTACAATGGATCTAATACCATGTGGAAATTGAACCCAGTGATAGATTAATTTTACTCACAACAATTAACAATTGATCATGCAAAATCACTCACAAAAGAGACTGAAATTGGACCTGAACACTAAACTGTATTAAATCAATGTACAATAGCCAAAACTATAACATAATAGGTTTCTAAATAAATAAAATACATCAGGGATTCGAATGCATGACGATCAATTCGAATCTAGCATAAAGAAGGCTTACTAAAATTAAGCAAATCCCCCATAGGTGTAAAAAGATGATCCCAAATCTGTCATGGAGCTCACGAATTAGAAAAATGGATTAGGCAAGCTAAATAGTGATGGAATGACAACGTATACATGCTTTTACAAGGAGAAAAGAGTGGAGGATGAAGAGGACAAAAAACTAGTTCACCTCACCTAGTCAAACTTTCCCTATTGCCTTAAAACACTGAAAAAGCAGGAAATAAAGCAGAAAAAGAAGAAGGGTGCCTAGGAGACCAGGAATAAAGTAGAATTGATTCCTTGAGCTTTCCCAAGTGCTACATGGGTCAAATTAGGCAAGTTGGACCACTATGGATAGGTAATTGACAACTTGCATAAGGTGGGACACATGAACTAGGAAAATAAGACAAAAATAATTAAATTAATGTCTAAGGTAGTAAACTATGGGTTGATTATTATAACAAATTTTTCCTGTCTATATTCCCTTTGACCTTCTGAGATGCCAGAATGTCTGAATCTACTTCTAGGGCAGCATCCTACATGAGTGATAAGGAAATAGACCTCCTTTCTCTAAGAAGTAAGCAGAAGTCAGAGTCAAAGGCATTTGCATAAGTTATCCTAGCTGAGGTATCAGTGGGCTTAATTTCAGTAGGGATATTGCTATACATATTGTTGAACCTCTTGGTAAAGTTGGAGATAGACTCCCCATTTTCTCTTTTCAGGTTACTAAATTCTGTGATATAGTAGAGGTGGTCCCTCCTTTCTCCCCAATGTTTTAGGAAAATGTCATCTAGGGCCTCTATGCCTGCCACTGATCCGGCATGTAGTTCCTTAAACTAGTTCCTAGCTTGGCCATCTAGGCTTTGCACAAGCACCCTAGTCCATACATCTTCTTGTTCTATGTTAATATTTTCAGCATAGCTGTAAAAAGCCTCTAGATGTTCTTTAGCAGTGAAATCCCCTTCCCTTGTAAACTTAGGCATATACTTGAGATAATCCCTAGTAGGCATGGCTACGAGAGGATTTGGTAGAATTAAGGGTGCATACCTAGCTACCAGGATCCTTTCCATCTTGGTCAATTGAGGGGCAGCCTTATTGGAAATGGGTATGGACAGGGTTGTGGAAGGAAACACTAATGAAGATACTTGATGAGAAGGTAGTGGTATACTTATCCTAGTGGAGTCACCAGGGATTGGATCTTCACAAGCAGCAGTGCTTGAATATGCCCAACCCCTAGACTCTTTGTGGTGTATCTAAAAATTCCTGGGAATTGAGAGTTTCAGCAGAAGAAATAATAGCAGAAAGATTTGGTGAAATACATGATGTAGATTTTTGTGTAGTACTGCTGGTCTGTCTTAGTAAATCCCTAGCTTTCCTCAAAATTTATTCTGGATCTAAAATCGGTGTTGCTGGTGGCCCCTTTGGGTTTTCTCTGGTACATGGTCTTCTTGAAGCCACCTTATATCAATGGAGTCACTAGATAGATGATTAAAACCATAATAATGTCCAAGCTTTTTCTATCATCAAAGCATGGATCTATGTCGTCTCCCAGGGAAGCTGAGCTTCAATCTCCTATCCCTAGCAACAGTGCCACATTGTTATCACTCTCGGAAACTCCTCTTGGTTGTAGCTCGAGGATGCTTGGAAACTTAAAATATTTTTAGGGTTTTCTGATATGGATCAAGTCATGTGACCTATATAATCTCCCACTCTCAAGACATGCATGAAGCTCACTTAATCACAAGGCTTTTAGTTACAACTTGTTCAGTAGTTTGAAAATAAGGTGCAGGGATGGAGAACTCATCAAGCTGGCAGAATTACATACAGAACATATACATGTAAATGGCTAACTCATGACAAGGATGGTACTTATAAATCAAATTGCATTAACTCACCAATAAGATGACAGCTATTAGCTATTAATGAACTTTAAAATCACCTAAATGCACATTCAGGCATAAGTACAATAAAGATAAAGATGAAGGTTGAACAACTCATAACAAAAGAGCTTACAATTCGAATAAACAAGATGAGATGCTTGACAACCAAATATGCTTACAATTCCCTGAAGTCAAATCTATATTATAAAATCAATCATGGGCTTTATAGCCTTCTACAAAAATGACAAATCCTCAAAATACGATATGTTTACACAAAAAATACTTGAAAGTGATAGTTTTCTCAGATTAGGGCTTCAAACCCTTGCTAACTATTTGTCTATTTACTATGAATATCTAGTTAACTGAGTGAATTTTTAATAACTGAAGTGGTCGGTGATAATCACCACTGCTGGTTCACTGTGAAATTTCTGCCAACAACCAGTGTTTCAGCAATTTACTGAAGTGGCCTTTCTTGCTTAAATCATCGAATTTTTCTACCTTTTCGCCGTGGTCACTGATCGGATGCTCAAACCTCTAACTTGTCAGTGCCTCAGGCTTGAATGTTTCCCCAGTGTTGGCGTCTTAAATCCCTAGCGTCTCGACAGTTTCTTCATCGACGGTTGCCATCACTAGCTTGTTAGCGATCGGAAGCTGAAACAAATAATGCATCAGAACATCAAAGAAGAATGTTGCCGCTATTTTGTAGGTGAAACGAACAAATTTTATTATTGTTAGAAGTCTTTTGATGAAGGAATCCGAGCTTTAGTTCTCTGTGTTGCTGACACTGCAAAGGAGCTTAGTTTTAAATTCGCCAATATGTAGTTCTAGTTCTCCCAATCGCTGATGATTTTCTGTTGATTGATCGAAAGCTATAGTCTGTATATCTTTCACTGTTTTGGCTCCTTAGTGGAATAACTCGCTGACGGTTTATGTTTTCAAGCTTCGATGCGTAGTCTTTAGTTCCTCTGATCGGTGATGATTTTCTGTTATTGAGGACCCGTAGTCAGTTTTTTTCCCATGGTTTCGGATCCTTAGTGGACTAACTCACTGACGGTTTGTGTTTTCAAGCTTCGATGCGTAGTCTTTAGTTCCTCTAATTGACGATCATTTTCTATTGTGGAGGAACCCGTAGTCAGTTTGTTTTTCACCATTCTGGCTCCTTAGTGAACTAAATTTCCGACGATTTATGTTTTCAAGCTCTGACACATATTCCTTTTTGTCTTAATTTTTTAAAACTTTATGTATTTTTAATTGTCGGCGATTTTGCTTTATCGCTATCAGAGGTCAGTAGGAGATGAATCAGAACTTTAGTTCTCTATGTCGCCTCTATTTCGGAGCCTCAAATGACTAACATCATGGCGTTTTCTTCATCGGCGATCATAAGTTCTGTCTTCTAGCCCATCGGCGCCCCAAGTCTCAACATATCGGTGCTTTCCATCACTAGCTCGTCGGCGATCAAAAGGTGTAATCATTAACGTGTCGAAACTTATTGTCTGATCATTGCCACAGTGTCAGTGCTCTAAAACACTAGATTCATGGTAGGAAATCAGAAGCTCTGTCCTCTATCTGATCAGTTCCTTAGACCAGAACACTACCATAGTGTTGGCTGTTCAACTCACTAATTTCCAAGCCAAAACTTTAAACCACTAGATTCTCCGTAACATCAGCGCCATGGAGGAATAAACCTCTGATCGCTGTTAAAAAATGTTTCGATGGTAGTTAAAATATTTAGCAATAACCACTTATACTATGAAACGAGAACTATA
>LPNX010967438.1:151906-182970 GCA_001517045.1 Pseudotsuga menziesii | reverse complement strand
TCAACCATTTTTGAAACGGGGGTAAAAATAGCTACTAAAATTAGGAGAGAGAAAAACGAGAACTGTGTCGAGTTCTCGTTTCATAGTATAAGTGGTTCAATCTGCCTAACCGCCGAAAAGGTTTTCCATCTGTTATTTATCTTCCAATTTTTAGTGGCTAATGAGATGTTCTGATCCTCACCCAAGCCACCGAAAGCTACAGATTTGTGAAATTTTTGTAAAAAATAGATGCTTTCAAACTGTTCATGACATTCATATCCCTCATTGCATGAATAAAATGCTTCATACAAAAACAAATTTATTTTGGGAGATAACACCTTATTGCAGCATTAGGTCCATAATTGCAGAAGAATCCATCTTCCAAAGTGGGTAGCAAATCTATAAGTATCCTGAACATGAATATCTTGATCTATACATTTCTCATTCCTAATTTGATGATAGAGCTCAAGAATCAAGGAAAGCAGTTGAAGAAGAACAAAAACTAGAACCTGAAATTAGACAACTTCTTGCTTTCCTGGTACCAAAGGAAGAATATCAACTTGGATTAAAAATAAAGGATACTAAAGAAGAAAGCCAACCTAGTCAAGAATATATTAAGTCATGGATTGGATCCATTTTTCAGTTCCAACCTATTACTCTTCAACAATTTTTGAAAACCAGATCATATGAGAAGTTGTTTCCTCATGTCATGGTATTTGTTCATATACATTATGTGAACAAGAATTTTTTAGAAATCCTGATTCATAGGTGGTTACACTGGAATTACTCATACAATTGAAATAATATTTCTACTTCTAGTTGTATAGGGTAGTGTAGTGAATAAAAATAAAATAAAAAGTAAAAAGTAAAGATAAAAATAAGCTCTACTATTAAAACCAGTTGTCTGGAACAGTCTAGAAAGGTGTTGCAACTGCAACTATTTCCCAAATTTTTTAAAATTTTGGGCCCTCCTTTTAATTTAATCTTGCCTGGATTTGTCTTGGATTGTTGAACTTTGTTATCCTCTGCTACAAATTTGGATCTTTTGAGTTTGAATTGAGGTACATTGTTTACCATTTTTGGAAGTTGAATGAATATCTTTGTTTGAATTGAACTTGAATTTTTGGTTTGTCGATAGTTTCCTTTTTGCTGTCGGAAGTTTATTTAACTGTGAGTCCAGGAAATAGTTCTCTATGGAGCTGCCATTGCAGAAGCTAACTAATAAACTTCCCGATGGGAATCATGTTTTTCATCGATGGTTTATCTTCGTCATTTTTTTTTGTTTTTGGTGTCGTTTTGCTTATCACTATCGAAACATTAGGCTTCTAAGTCATCGTCATTTCAGAGAACATATGGCAAATATTCTGACGGGTTAGTTCTCACCCTTGTTGATTTCGTATTTTATTTCTTTTTCATTACTTTGTGTTTTCTCTTTGCTATCGAAACTTTTAATGACTTTGATCGAAATTTGTAGTCTGATTATTTTACGCCATTGTGGCTCCTTAGTGAACTAATCATCTGACATATAGTTCTTTCATTCGCTGATGGTTTGTTCTGATCTACAAAACCCTTAGTCCATGTGACTTTTTGGCTATCATCGGCAGACCCAGGTTTACTATGTTTAACCAACAACACCCCTAACTCACTGGCCCTTTTGGTGGCAAACCGCGAAGCGGCCTAAAGTCTCACCCGAAGTGATTCTAATGGGTTGGCCAAGGACTCAAGCGTATTGGACCAGGTTTTGTGGCATCCTACTTGCGACTCGTAGCTCTATTAGCCGTGAAGTATCTTTCTCTGCGCGTTGCACGACCCTCTGCTCACGTCACACGATCTCCTTGTCTTGCAACCCTTCTAGCCGCGAGATCTCTCTCTTCCCATCGCATGGTTTCCTTTCCACGTCGCGTAACTTCCACTGAATCACGATGACTCCAACCTTATCGCATCTCCATGCACCAATCAACACGTAACTTCTTCCCAATGCTAAGTCCTTAACCTACGGTATCGTGCATCGCAGCTCCTCTGCCGATGCAGTATCACCTTCCTGCGATCTCCTCCTCCCATGGCTCAGCGCACTTAGCGTTGTTCATGTCCACTTGCAAGACTCAACATGACAGGCTCTTTAACACTATGACTAGTGACTGTTTCAAGCAAAGCATAAATGAACCCACATACAACATGCCAAAGACTTCAATTTATATCTATCCTTCTATATTACTGTGAACTGAATAACACATTCATACATTAAACTGTAAGCAAGGTTTTATATACTAACTGTTAGATGCAACAAGTAAACACAGCACATAACTCAATCACATAACACTCGATTTTAACATGGTTCACCTCCAGGATGGAAGTTACGTCCACAGAACTGTGTTTCTATTATAGCTCAGGGGAAGGTAAACACAGTTCTGCTGCACTGCATATGTCGCTTGGGATCCTCTCTCTTAGATTTCTTTTCTATCTCTATATTGTCTCTCTTACAATATACTCTTCCCTCTCTGTCAATCCCTACGGATCGTTACATGCATGCTCTATGAGCCAGCTACTGGTTACAGTAAGATACTACAGCTAATAACAGAACCATAGCTCAGCTCTATTACAATACAAGGTAGCAGTGAGCTAACAGACTCAATGGCTAACTAGCTAGCTGTATGGCTTACACTGCTCAAAATTCCAATCCGCCAACCCTTTACAATAGAAAATACATCCCTTATAGGTGGTTCGTAGGTCTCACCATTACAACACTATGGGCCTATCCCAATAGTAACCCAAACCCTAACTAGTGACAGTTGGCATATCTATACTTTGAGGTAGCCTCTATCTGTCACACCATAGCTCTCTGTGGTTTTCCATGCTTCTTGGCGCTGATCATGGTTACTATGCACCGCTTCCCTTTACCACAGCTTCCTGCAGTCTTCCATGCTTCCCAGCGCTGACCATAGGTACCGACGATGCTTCCCTGGCTGTCCTTTGTCTTCAATGCCTCAGCCTCATTGCTCCTTTTCCTTTATGAGGGTAGCTGAGCCCTCCTGTCTTCTGCCACTGCATTCAATGCAATGGGTGAGATATCTCGTCTCAGTCGCTCAAGTACCGTCATCTTCCTTGACTTCTCTATCTTAAAAGTCATGGTTTACGGCTCTGCTCTGCAGCTGGAAACCCTCTACGGTGTCATAGCTCTATCTTGTCTATCCGCCAAAACTGGTAGCTTCTTCTATAGCTGCGGGACCCTGCTCCAACAGTCCCCTAAAACTTACTTGTGGCTCGTCCTCGAGCCACTACCAGCGGGCTTCTCCTGCTGTAGCTTCTCCTTGGCTTCCTGCGAAGTCCGTTGCAACCTGTCATGAAGTCTTGCGACTTCCTTCTGCATTAATTCAACACACTTTCATGCCGAGTCAAGCAAATCTTGAATAATACTGGCATCTTCTGTTAACTTAGTTCATAGGTCTCTCTTACCTTTCCTTATTTTTAAGCTCACAGTATTGCCACTGCAAGACCTGTTGTCGTTGTGCCCATCATAAGGATTCAAATCCCTGGTATCACGAGAACTCTTTTCTATCTGGGTTAGAGCTCGTGCTATAAGGAAGATATAAATCTGTATCTTCTAGGCTTCTCAACACATACCACTTGACCTAGAGCCCCCTATATGAAAGAGATACAAACCATGAATTCCATTCCGAGAACAAGCCTTTGTGTGCATGCTGGAATTCTACCATTTGCTGGGTTTGTTGTCCTCTTCCACTTTCCTTCTTAGCAAGTCGCTCCAGGTATTCATGCTCCCTCTGATTTCCAAAGTTTCACTTCTTTGCCTCAGCAATCTCTTGTTCTTCTCTTAGCTGATTAGATAGGTCGGCTTCCTTCTCCCGTTGCTGTCTTTTCCTCATTTTTACTTTCTTCCTCGCAGGAGATTTCTTCATTCTTCTGCTCTGCTTTCTTATCTTCGGTGATTGGCTCATATTTCTCTTCTTCTCATTAGCAAAGGCTTTGATGACATCTTCTACATCCTACTCTTGATTCCTCAGCCTTGGAAATTGTCTTACCTATGATATTCCTAATTTCACAACCGTGGGCGGCGTCGTCCTAGCAGACATACAACCACCAAGGTCGAAATGTCTTAGCGTGTCTCCTAAAGGTTCCTCCTTGGATAGAACCCACTTGGTGTAATGTCTTGGGCATGCAATGGATTCAAACTCTGGGAATCACAGCACTCTGTAACTGGGTGAAATCTGCACAGGAAACTCTGAACAGCTTACTCTATAGCTCTCAGGTTTTTGCAAGTGTAACCCTCTCGAATGATCATTTTCTACTTTTATGCTGAAGGAAGCAATATTGGACGCAACGGTCATCTTTCCGGCACCCGTCGGTCGTCATAATTGCATGGATGAGACCACACCCATCATCCGATCCTCAATAAATGGTGAAATCAAATCACGTTTCCCTCGAAGCGTGTGTGTATAGGCGTCGGTCTCGTCGAAGATTTGCCAAATATGGAAACTTAATTATGCTGCAGCCAAATCTATGGTAAGGGATACCGGTCATTTCCTCATTAACGGCCTATCAGAGGGCGACGTGACAGTCCCTCTATCGGTTGCAAAACTGGATACGTGGCACGGGAAACATCGCACTGCTGTGCTGAAACACCGCTTCACCTGCGCAAACAAACAAGCGTTTTTTTTTTCAAAATACTCATGACTTGCACGAAATGAACCGGCCTTATGCGATTCTTGATACTTATGATACCTGCCGGTGTAGACTAGTTCCCGGTGTGATGCCTCCTTTCAACTACACTAGACATCTACACCACCATAAACTGGCTAAGCTAGGGCTGAGAGGTGAGGTGGCTATCACTATAGAGCTTAATCCTACTGCCATTAATCAATGTGGGAAGAAGCTCCCCATTCAATTGGCTGAGCTGAATGGCACCTCCCTCTGTAACCTACTGTATCTGATATGGCCCCAGCCAATGCGTCTTGAACTTCCCTGGAAACTTAATGAATTTTCTGTCATAGAGGAGTACTAGGTCTCCGATCTAGAAAGTCTTGCTCTTAATGTGTCTGTCATGCCAATATTTTTATCGTGCCTTCTGCACTTTCTGATAGAATTTGGCAATGAATCTGTCTTCCTCTAAGGCAAGCAGTTGCGCTAGCCTTTCCTCCACTGTGTCTGTATCAGTCATCCCGGTGATCTGAGCGATTCGTAAGCTAGAAAGAGTATACTCTATAGGCATAACAGCTTCCTGTCCATACACCAAGCTGAAAGGTGTGTGTCCTGTGAGTTTCTTGCATGTGGTCCTATACGCCCATAATACAGTGTTAACTCGGAGGTCCCAATCCTTCCTTTGGCTATTGCAGATCTTAGTAAGAGCGTTTTCTAAAATATTGTTAAAGGCCTCCACCGTACCATTAGCCTGTGGGTGGTAGGGAGTGCTCTTATGGTGCTGAATCTGGAATTCTTCTGTCAAGGCCTCAATGGTGCGGTTCAAGAAATGTGTGCCTTGATCACTCATCAAAATTACTGGGCATCCAAATCTACTTATGATGTTCTCAAAAAGGAATTGTACGGCTGTAGCAGCATCACAATTTCTTACTGCTTTGGCCTCTTCCCATCTGGTGAGGTACTCTGTTCTGGTGATAATATATCTCGCGCCAGTGCACTTTCCTGGTGGGTTGATAGGACCCACAAACTCTATAGCCCATTTTTCAAATGTGCTCAGCGTAACCTGCAGTCATAGTGGCATTTCATCGCGTTGCGAGGGTTTTCCTACCCTCTGGTAGATATCACAACATCTGCACAAGTCCTTGGTATCCTTATGCAATGTAGGCCACCATAATCCTGCGGCTAGGATTTTCTGCACAGTCGGCTTTCCTGCGAAATGACCTCCCGCAGTTCCTGAATGTGCCTCTCTGATAATAGCATATTTTTCATGCGGCATCACACATCTGCAAAAAACTTCATCCGGTCCTAACTTGTATAGGTGTCCTGCGATCAGGGTGAAATCTGCTGCTTTAACAACCAACTGCTTCTTTTTCTGCTTAGTGAACTCATCAGGTGTTGATCATGTGGTGAGAAAGTGAATAATATCAGCATAGTAGTCGTCTGTGATCTAGATAGAAAGCAACTGCGCATCGGGCAAATTGTCCTCTAGGTTACTTGGCTCTTCTCCTGAGTCTATCCGCGACAGATGATCAGGTCTAGCGTTCAATCTTCCTGTTTTAACAATGATTTCAAAATCATACTCCTGAAAGAGTAGTAACCATCTGCAGATTCTCCCCCCTAACACTAGCTTATTGACCAGATACTTCAATGTGGAATGGTTAGTAAACATCTTGAACGAGGCACCCAATAGGTAGTGCCTGAACTTCTGCAGTGCATACACCATAGCTAGGCCTTCTCTTTCCATTGTGGTGTAGTTCTTTTCTGTCGTCGACAACTTTTTACTGGAATATGCGATAGGATGATCAATATCCCCTTCTCCTGGTTGCGTTAAAACAACCCCTAGTGCGATGCCAGAAGCATCCACATGTACATGAAATGGCTTAGTCCAATCTGGAAATACTAGGATGGGCACTGTAACCATCTTCTCTTTAAGTGTGTCTAGGCTCTGCTGACATTCCTCATCCCATAGGAATTTTACATCTTTCTTTAGCAATTTCTCTATCGGTGCTGTAATCTTTGCATAGCCATTGATGAACTTTCTGTAATACCCGGTATGACCAAATACTGTTCTTAGTTGCTTGACTGAGTTTGGTGCTAGAAGATTTACAATGATGGAAATATTTGCGGGATCTACCATCAAGCCTTGTCTGCAAACAATGTGACCCAACAAAATACCAAATGGTGCATAAAATATACATTTCTTCAAGTTTAGAGAAATCTGGTACTGCCTACATTTATCTAACATCAGTCTTAAATCTCCTATATGCTTGTCAATTAGTCCGAATACAATCCAATCATCAAAATATACTTCTAGGAATTTATGGATGTATTCTTTAAATACAACAACTACTACTCTAGAAAATATAGCTGGTGCATTCTTAAGACCAAAGGGAATTACCGTATACTGGAAGGAGCCCCGTTCTGTTGCAAAGGTGGTCTTGGATCGATCTTCTGGATGTATTCTGATCTGATGGTAGCTTGAGAAGCCATCAATGAAGGAGTAGACCTCCTGTCCTCCCACGTTGTCTAATACCTCATCAGTGAATGGTGTCAAAAATGGATCGTAAAGTGATGCATCGTTGAGCTTGCACAGATCGACACAGATCCTGATGTCTCCTTTGGTTTTCCTCTCTTGTATGACCATGGGGCTAATCCATTCGCTTTCTTCTACCGGCTCAATGATGCCTGTTGCTAGCATATTATCGATCTCATCCTTGACTTTTTCTTTGTAGCGCGGATTTAATCTATATGGACACTGCTTGACTGGTCTAGCATCCTCCTTCAATGGTATCCTCATGACTCCCAGGTCTCCAACTATTCCCTTCATCTCTATGAACTTGGTGGTAAATAGGTCCTGATAGTCATGTAACAAGTCTGCAATATGTCCGACTGTTTCATCGTTCCAATAGTCTCCAATAGAGGCAAACTTAGGTTCTGTGTCTGTGCCAATATTGATTTTTTTTATCTTGATGGGCTCTGTAATTGCTGGAATTTCTAACTGTGGTACCTCAACATTGCGAGTCCCTTTTGACTCCGAAATGTTGGTGTTGTGAGGATCTTCATCCTCCTCCCCCGGTTCAGATGCAAAATTATAACACTCTAACACCTCTTTTAGCTGGATATCCCACTCAGGTTGAGCTGACTCTAATATGGTACAATCCTCAAATATCTTACTCTTTATTACTTGTAGGGCCTGATCGACACTTTGATACTCATATTCAAAAGCAAAGGTGAGTAGGAAGCTGTCTATCATTAATGGCCATGTAGTTGTTCCTTTGCATAGTTCAGTCTCTGTATACCAATTCCTTGGAACTATATCCAAAGTATGAATGAATCGGTGAACCCATTCGTTCTCGAGAATGTCCGACCAAATCTGTTCGCATGTTTGAATATGTGCTCTGGGGTCACTCTCTCCTGTGTATTTCTGCTGGACATACTCCCTACCAGCAGAAAATTTGATCACCATCAATCTTTTAATATCATCCCATGATGCGATGTTCTCTTTATGTGCATACCACCATCTTGCCGGTGTGGCTCGTACTGCAAGGTCCATAGCTGTGATCCTCTGCTCGTGAGGAATCTGTTGTTCAAACTGTTCAAGAAAGTCCTGGATATCTGTTAGACCATGAAATGATGGAATCTCATTGATCTCTGTGCCAATCCATCACAGTGACTTAGTCAAGTACGCACATCTGCGCGCTGAGACTTCGTGAAGTCTGTTCTGCCAGTTCTCTAGATCAACATCTGAATCTGATGTGCATGAGCTATCGCATTGCCAACTAATGTTCCGTTCTTCAGTCGGATTGATGTAGTCGCTCTGGTTTGTGGTCATCTGATAGAGACTTTCCATGTTACATGCCTCCTCCTTTGCTCAGATAGGTTCGATATATCTAGGACCCTGAAAGGGGTCCAACAGTGCGATGACCCAGATCTGCGCATCCTTAAAGGTCATTTGTCTTCTCTTTAGGTTGATAAAAGCCATGTTACCGATCGCCCAATCAATACCTAGTAGTGCTGGATACGGTCTACTATCACCAATGATTTCTATAACTTCAAAGTCTGCAAAGCTACGAACTCCATCAATGTTAATTGGTACCTGCGGTAACCGACCCAGAGGTGATACTCGCTGCTGATTAGCTAATCTCAGATGGATAGGCAATCTGATTAACTTAGGGCTACCCATCTATTCCCATGTCTGCTTAGTCAGAACATTCACGTCTGATCCTAGATCTAGGATCACTTCATCCATTTCAAACTCTCCAACCTGCGCTATGAGTCGCATCTCTCTTCCTGTTCTTGTATGTCCTGTAATATTATGAATAGCACGCGGTGTACTGCTCACGGAAGAGGATGGCTGATACTGATCTATGATGCGTTGAAGTTCTGTGATAGCTTGCTCATTTCTTACAAGTTTTAAACAACTCTGCAGGAAGGAATGTACACTTCCTGTCATTTCGTCCTCATCACATCTTTCTGATGTGGTAGCCTGCGATGTCTGTGCAAGGCTATCGTCACAAGGTGCTTGCTGTGGTACGCCCCTAGACGGTGGTACCTACGATTCTGATTGCATAGGTTCATCAAAGAAATCCTTAGCTTCCTGAAATGTCTGTTTGTTCTTCTGCAGGTTGAGTGGTGCTGCTTTACTAGGAGCTCTGCGCACCCACTCCTACCCTGTGTTCTTTTCCATCTCCTATGATGTCTCACTAGTAGAAATACCGCTACGAGTCACAATATTAACTCTTGGTTCTGGTTCTTTCTACTTAGCAGCAATAAGCTGGATGTTTTGGTATACTGCTGGCTTAGGTTCTCTGATCTTAGCTATCAAGGTAGGGCAATCCTCTATAGCATGATCATAATATTTGCTGTAGTTATAAGTGGTAGTGGAGCTCTGACAGTCCCTAGCATAGTATCCTACAACTCCGCAGTTATAGCAAGTAACTGGTCCACGACCACAGCCAAAACCTTCTCCTCATGCAAAGCCTCCTCCATGGCCTTGTCCTTTTAATCCTCCTCCATGGCCACCATAAGCCGTATCAGGATTTGGTCCTGCTACTGGACCCTGTGTCTCTGACTGGACTCTGTACAAGTCTTGCTTTGCTCCAACCATGAGATCATAGGCTCTGCAATCGTGTTCATCATGGCCTACAGACTTGTAGAAGATGTAGTATAAGTTCTTAGGTGTCTGCGTGTACTTCTAAAGTAGAGGGCACTGGTGAGGTAGATGTCCTCGTGTTTTGCATATTTCACACCACGGTCTGTGGGTCTGTGGTAAGGGGTTAGGAGCCCCTGTTGCTATATATTCTACAAAGATCAGAAAATTGTCTTTACTATGGCCTTGTGCTTTACATTTTATGCACCATATGTCTTGTGCAACCTCTTTCCCTTTCTTAAGTTCATGCAACTGTAATGTGAGATTATCCAACTGGTTTTGTAAGGTTGCCATGCCTGCACTGCTCTCAGCTAGAGGTGAAGTCTCCAGTTTCATCGCCATCTCCAATGCGTCATCCTGCGTCTAGAGTTTCTGCTGCATTAACGGCAGTCTAATGTGAGGGAGTAGCGCTGCAATAAACCATTCCTTATGCTGCTCCAGCACGAACTCAAAACTAACTTGGTCGATAAGGGCTTTGAATTTCTGATCAAAGTCCCACACCGACTCTGTAGGTAGCTGCTTGATGTCTTTGAGTCCTGTAATACACTGTGACTCAGACTTAGGTTTCTTAAACTCTTTAATCATGGTGGTCTTGACCTAGGCAAGTGTCCTGGGTACTGTGGTATACTTTATGTACCATGTTAATGCTTAGTCTCTTAGTGTGGTGACCAACTGTACAAGTTTAAGGTTATCGTCATTGATTGTTTTAATGGTCCACATGGATTCACATAGAAACCAATGCTTCTCTGGGTCTTCTTCCCTTTTTCCCTTAAAGATAGGTAGCTTCATATCATCCCCCATTCTATTTCTATGTGGTGGATGTTGATTCACTGTGTTACTACCACTCGGTGGTGTAGGTGGAGGTGATGTAGTGGTGGTAGGTGCTGCCTGTGAGCTACTAGATGGAGTTCCTACGGGATTGTTCTGAGTCCCAGTCTGTTTCTGTGGGGTGTAAGGGTGGTAAGGGATACCCCCCTCTGTTCCTTCTATGGTACTATGACTCTCCTGTCTAGTACTATCTGAACTGTCTTCAAATATTGGAGATCTGAAATATACTTTATACTTCTTTCCACTTCGTGTTCTTCCAATGTCATCAAAATCACTTTCAAACTCTTGTGACATTACTATTTCTACTTATTCATCTGAAACTAGATCCATTGTTTATTTTTCATGTAATAGCATCTTAATGGACAAGTTTAAAGATATTAGGTACTTACCACGATATCCTTTGAAGAAGTAGCGCTCAGCCTCGCTGAATCTTTTCATCTGGTCAACTACAAACTCTGTGACGAAGCCTCCTAGCATGCTCGTAAGCCAGAAGTCCACTACTCTCGTGAGGGGATTATCAAGGTTTTCCATGGTCTGAATCAGCTTCAGTGTCCAGACAATGTCTCTTTTATTTTTGAATATGCATGTATCGGTCAACTTTGATAACCAGTCGTAAATCTTGTTTCCAAAGGTCGTAAAAAATATTGCATGGATGTCTGTAAGGACACATTTCTATAACCAGGCCTCTTTGTTTAGTTTAGGACTCCTGTTCTCTCGTTCGGAAAACTCTTTCAGGTTATACCAAACCCACTCGTTGATTCCGTCTCTAGTAGGGTGCCACCAGAACATTAGTGCTTAGTTTGTTCAAAACCGGCAACGAAACCATTTGTTGGCTATCATGGGCAGACCCGGGTTTACTGTGTTTAACCAACAACACCCCTAGCTCACTGGCCCTTTCGGCGACAGACCACGAAGCGGCCATAATTCTCACCTGAAGTGATTCTAATGGGTTGGCCAAGGACTCAAGCATCTTGGACCAGGTTCTATGGCATCCTACTTGCGACTCGCAGCTCTGCTAGCCGTGAAGTCTCTTTCTCTGCATGTTGCACGACCCTCTGCTCACGTCGCATGATCTCCTCGTCTCACATCCCTTCTAGCCATGAGATCTCTCTCTTCCTGTCACATAGTCTCCTTTCCATGTCGCGCAAATTCTACCAAATCGCGATGAATCCATCCTTATCGCATCTCTGCGCACCAGTCAACACGTAACTTCTTCCCAACGCTAAGTCCTTAACCTACAGTATCGCGCATCCCAGCTCCTCTGCTGATGCGGTATCGCCTTCCTGTGAGCTCCTCCTCCCGCAGCTTAGCGCACTTAGCGTTGTTCATGTTGAATTGCAGGACTCAACATGACAGGTTGTTTAGCACTGCGACTAGTGACTGTTTCAAGCAAAGCATAAATGGAACCGCATACAACATGCCAAAGACTTCAATTTATATCTATCCTTCTATATTACTGTGAACTGAATAACGCATTCATACATTAAACTATAAGCAAGGTTTTATATACTAACTGTTAGATGCAACAAGTAAACACAGCACATAACTCAATCACATAACACTCGATTTTAACGTGGTTCACCTCCAGGATGGAAGTTACGTCCATAGAACTATGTTTCTATTATAGCTCAAGGGAAGGTAAACATATTTCTGCTGCACCGCATATGTAGCTTGGGATTCTATCTCTTAGATCTCTTTTCTATCTCTATATTGTCTCTCTTACAATATACTCTTCCCTTTCTGTCGATCCCTACGGATTGTTACATGCATGATCTATGAGCCAGCTACTGGTTACAGTAAGATACTACAGCTAATAACAGAACTAGAGATTAGCTCTAATAGAATACAAGGTAGTTGTGAGCTAACAGACTCAATGGCTAACTAGCTAGCTGGATGGCTTACACTACTCAAAATGCCAATCCTCCAACCCTTTACAATACAAAATACATCCCTTTATAGGCAGCCCATAGGTCTCGCCATTACAACACTGTGGGCCTATCCCAATAGTAACCCAAACCCTAACTAGTGACAGTCAGCATATCTGTACTTTGAGGTAGCCGCTATCCGTCACACCACAGCTCTCTGTGGTCTTCCATGCTTCCTGGAGCTGATAATGGATACTATGCACTGCTTCCCTTTACCATAGCTTCCTGCAGTATTCCATGCTTCCCAGCACTGACCATGGGTACCGACGCTGTTTCCCTAGCTATCCTTTGTCTTCAATGCCTCAGCCTCATTGCTCCTTTTCCTTTATGAGGGTAGCTGAGCCCTCCTGTCTTCCACCACTGCCTTCAATGCAGTGGGTGAGCTCTCTCATCTCGACTGCTCAAGTACCGTCATCTTCCTTGACTTCTCTATCTTAAAAGTCATGGTTTCCGGCTCTACTCTGCAGCTAGAAACCCTCTACAGCATCATAGCTCTATCTTGTCTATCCACCAAAACTGTCTGTCCGCCAAAACTTGCAGCTTCTTCTGTAGCTGCGGGGCCCTGCTCCAACATGACTTCCGCCATTACGGCTCCTCATTGAACTAGTTGTCTGATGCTGTAGTGGTTCCAAGGTCCGATGTTGTAGTTTTTAGTGTTTATTTCGTCGATGCTTTATTTTTCTGTGGAACACTTGTTATAGAGAGAAATTCCTATGGCTTGGGGTACCACAACAGATAGCTTGACTCCATAAATCAATCCTTTCCAATATGCAATAAAAATTAAATGTCTAACACTAAAGGATCAAACCTCGTACCTTATTCCGGACGGTTGAAGTAGATCCCCGTTGAGCTTTCCAACTTCATCTTGAATTCATAGATTACTTCCTCAAAAACAAGTAAACAATACAAGCATACTATATATATTGGTGTTAGATCTATTCTAGCATAAATAATCAATAATGTATAAGCATTTGAAAACATCCATGGATAAAATATTCATTCAAACACACATTATTGGACAGGAAAAGATATTTCTATTAATATAAAATCAGATATTACAATAGATACAACCTCTGTTGGCACGTCTACAAATTGGAGAAACTGAATCCCCCAATTGGGCCTCCACCACCTCAATCCTCCATCTCTCGATAGCAATCTCACAAGCAAAAGGAAAGATTGGGAAGAACACAAAAGTGCTCCAAGGGACAAAGGGATGTAGACTCAAGCATAAGTTCCATCAACAATGGACTATAGTTTCTTTGCTCTCAATTCTCTCATATGCCTTCAATGTACCATAGAGTTCCTTTTATAGCTTTTCAAAGGGGTAATGAAACGTCGAATCTGAGTGATCTCAAGGAATAGGGAAGGCTAGGAGTCAAGTGAGTCGAATCCATGTTAAGGAAAAAAGTATCTGGATTTTGTACACATCCCGATGTACGTAGTTTTAGTGGTCAAACCTGCGTATATACGCGATTAAGGGTTTAAAAGTTGTGTGTATCATTTTTCACATGTTTTTAGGGATGGTCAAGGAAACATCAAAGGACAAAAAATGGTCCAGGGGGTCTAAGGAGTCTACAGAGGGACAGGGAAAGGCCATACAAAGTGTGATTCACCTGTTGTGGTAAAATCAGTTATAACAGATTCCCCCTAATATGTAAGATTAGAGGGGTCATACGATGGCTGAAATACATTATAAGTCCATCCTAGAAGTGGAGTGATGAAGAATCCCAAATCGAAGACTAGCCACCCAATCAACATAGTACAATGATACAACTCGGCACATAACTGCAAATACATATAGCAGTCCTAGATACATAAGAGTATAATGGCCATGAATAGGCATGATACAAGATATCACATAAGTGGTCATCGCCACGTACAATATACATAGATCAGAATCTCCATGATGAAGATATACAAAGGATCATGATCTCCATAATGGCTGAAGATATAAAATGGATCAAGATCTCCATAACATCTAGAAATGTCTGACATATACTGGAATCAAGTCACAAGAGCTGAAATCTCATGAACACTGGCACGATCAAGGAGGTAGCATGTAAGAGATGCCACCAATCTGGAAAGTATTCTACAGAAACCGCTCCGAGTACATGTCCTACTATGTGAATAGAGATGTTGAGGTCAAACATAGTAGTCCATCATCTGATTACCAGTCATTGATGTATACTATTAACAGACGCAAGATCACCCACTTATAATTAAAATGGGAATCAAGGTACTAGAGTGAAAACTAACAAGTGTGAATAAATGTGTTGAGGTCGAACACTTGAGAGGATCCATCGATTAGGGGACATTGATGTATTCCCAAAGACCGTCGATGGCAAGAGAACCTACCACTGATGACTGTAAGTCTCAAGGTACTCAAAAGGACTCTATATTCCAATCCCAGAAAAAATGATCTGAAGTCGATGGGATGAAATCCACTGGAAGGAGGGAATTAAGGAACCCCCATTATCCAACACGAGGTACTCAACAAAGCTGTATAATGTGGAAGGACTTGATCATAAGGTGCATGAACCAATAACTATATCAGGAATGGCCAACATGCAAAGTCAAGATAACTGAGGAATGGCCGACTCAGGTTTCAACTTCCTTCGAACAAGAGCATAACGGTGTATGGTGACTGAATAAAGGCAGCATCAACTTGATATACAAACTGGGACATCTCTGCGACACAGGAGGCATCGACAGAGGCTCCATAGGGACTGGAAGCTTAACCAGTCGATGGAGATAAACTTAGATAAACAAGTACAACTCCTAAAGTCAAACTATAAACCCAACTAATGGATGTGATATATAGTGCTCTGTTCGAAGGCGACACGACTCGACAGCTGCCAAAGATAACATCTTTCCTTGTCCGGCTTTTTGGTTTTTTTGGTTTTTTTGGACTTTTTCAAATATTTAAAAAGCTTGAAAAAGAATAAAATTGCTTTATAGTTATAGACTAGGAAGAGATGAGTGTCATAGGGGCAAACAAACTAGTTCCAAGCAGTGGAAAATACCTATGATCAATGCAAGAATACATGTGTAGGATATCGACACTCGGGGGAAAATCCCCTCTTGGTAAAAAGAGAATCAAGCTACAAAGGATATATAAAATGGCTCTGCATGGCTAGACATGAGACAAGCTCAGGCTATATGGTTGAAGCACAATGTCAGGGAAGCCAGCATAAAGCTCAATAAGGTAGAAAAAGCTCATGATAATGCAATCACAACTTGACATAAGGGAGTCCTGAGGGAAATAGGCCAGCAAAAGATCAAGAGGAGTATGAGGCTCTTGCGAAATGTCATGGCAGTACTATACAACGGACTGCCACACCCTAAAGGACAAAACGTCAGCATGGGCACCAGATGCAAATAAGGTGGTAACTAGGGTACCCATGTAAGGTCATGCTCTACGACTCATATCATGCCACTTCTAAAGCAGCAAGAAGGTTCTGTGACATAATAGAGTGGATTCATACCTAAGGTTATGATGAAATGGTCATAAGTTCATGCAAAATGAAAACAATGATGAAACCTAACCTATATGCCAGTTTAGACATGATACCTGAGATTGGCACGAACGGGTCAATCCAATGGCTGAAATGGCACTGAAAAAGGCCTCCTACATCATGAGTTAGGTAAAAAATGGTCCAAAATGATTAGAAAATGTCAAAACTATAGGAAAAGGGGGTAAAATTTTAAAAAAAATTTAAAAATTTCTATAAATAGTAAACAATTCAAAATATTATAAAAAATTTGAAATTTTTACCAAATTGAGCTCAGATTTTCAACAGCGAATTCCAGGAGATCCAGCCGGTGGAATCCACTACCGTTTCTTCCAGGAACTTACCCATGCTCTTCTCTTCCATTTTGATGCAATTTTTATCAAATTCCATGGTCATTTGAGGTTTCTAGGCCAAACTAAAAGGGCGCTGTGGCCCACATGGAAATCGAGGATTTTTTCGCGTATAGGGCTAGATATATGCAGAAAATGCCCCCACAATCGTGTACATATGCGGCTGTTTGGAAAACAGTCGCATATGAGGCCGTGCATAAGGTTTTTCAAGTAATCTAATGGGTAAAATTCCAATTTTTTGTGCAAGATGGTCCTATAATGGAGAGAGCATGAACATGGGGAGGTAGAGGAGGTAGTAAGGGCCGATCTAATGGCTCAACATGCTCTGCGTACATGTGGACTCTATAAGTTTTGGTGTCTTGGTGGCTTGAGGGACAAACCAATACTATTGCAGATGCTGGTGGATTACTAGGATCCAAACTCTGAGTCCTTCCAGATAGATGGGATGTCCCTCACTATAGAGGTGGAGGACATATACTTCATTACCGGGCTTTCCCGATGGGGGGAAGTAGTGAACCTTCGTTCTCGATGTGGTCCAGAAGGTGTCCTAACTATTGATGAGTACATTGTGGTGTACTGCTATCCAGACATAGAGAAAGTGGGGAGTTAGGTCCCTACCAATGCTATATAGGTGTTGGGCCTAAAGGCCATACTATTGACATTGGGCAGGATAGTAGGTTTGGCATCACTCCACCAGGCCTCGCGGCCTCTGATGTCCTATCCAGTGGAGTGCATGAGACCCACGATTTATGAATGGAGCACTACACTACTGAGAAACATGAAACATCAACTCAGTGAGTGTAAGGTGGGCAGAGTGTGGAACTTCAGGTTCAGCAGTATATTGAGCACATTTTTCTTTGAGCGTGTTCCAGGATTGAGCCCCAGAGTTGACGTTCCTCTTCACGGGGTTCAAGATCTAGCCCAACAGCTTTGGGCAGATGCAATGCGCAGACTGGGGGGAGGTAGGGTGGCCAACCCCTATCAAGCTGATTTCTTTCTATGGTGGTGACGACAGATAGTTGCTATCGATGACTACCCCTATGCGGGGATAGATTTCCGGGGGGACCCGGACATGCTGCTACCACCAGGATTGGAATATGGCGATATAGGTAACGAATCTTGACCCTCTCTTTTAAATTTTGAGTTATTTAATTTTTTTGTGATTTCTGATTATATGGAATCAAAGACATATTTTTGTGTGACAATACATAGTGACATCTACCATTTGTATGCAGATGTGGGACCACGACGGCTAGAAGGCTTCCCTTGTCACAGACGGAGGGGAAGAGGAGACGATATCATGGGTGTGGATGTGGAGCGGATGCTCCAGAGCATTCATACAAATTTTGTGAGGCTGACACATAGGGTTCCCATGGCACAAGTCGAGGAATTTCCTGAGGCTATGCAGTGCTAGGTGGTGGGTGTACCATGAGCATGGGTGCGATTATTCCAATGGCTAGTTTTATAGATAATTTCACCACTCCAGGTGAATCACACTTTGTATGGCCTTCCCCTGTCCTGCTGCAAACTCCTTAGACCCCTTGGACCATTTTTTGTCCTTTGATGTTTCCTTGACCATCCCTAAAAACATGTGAAAAATGATACATGCGACTTTTAAACCTCTAATCACGTATATACGCAGGTTTGACCACTAAAACGACGTACATCGAGATGTGGACAAAATCCAAATCCTTTTGGAGTTTTCCTTGACATGGATCCAACTCACTTGACTCCTGGCCTTCCCTATGCCTTGAGATCGCTCGGATTCGACCTTTCATTACCCCTTTGAAAATCTATATAAGGCACTCTATGGTACATTGAAGGCATATGAGAGAATTGAGAGCAAATAAACTATAGTCCATTGTTTCCAGAGCTTATGCTTGAGTCTGCATCCCTTTTTCCCTTGGAGCACTTTTGTGTTCTTCCCAAGCTTGCCTTTTTCTTGTGAGCTTGCTATCGAGAGATGGAGGATTGAGGTGGTGGAGGCCCAAGTGGGGGATTCAGTTTCTCTCATTCACAGACGTGCCAAAAAATGTTGTATCTATTGTAATCTCTGATTTATATTAATAGAAATATCTTTTCCTGTCCAATAATGTGTGTTTGAATGAATATTTTATCCATGGGATTATGTCAAATGCTTATACATTATTGATTATATATGCTATAATAGATCTAACACCATGATATATAGAATGCTTGTATTGTTTACTTGTTGTTGAGGAAGTAATCTATCATTTCAAGATGAAGTTGAAAAGCTCAACGAAGATCTACTTCAACCATCCAGAATAAGGTACGAGGTCTGATCCTTTAGAGTTAGACATTTAATTTGTATGGCATATTAAAAAGGATTGATTTCTGGAGTCAAGATGTCTGTTGTGGTACCCCAAGCCATAGGAATTTCTCTCCGTAACAGAATTGGTGACTCCGTTGGAGAGTTCCTAGTAGTTGTCCTTTGGGGGTTGTTTTATTGGCATTCAATGACTTTGAATTGCTCTTTCTCTCTTGTTTCTATGTCGGGTCTGGGGGCATGTTTTCTTGGTAGTGTCTGATTGGTGTGAAGTTTGTCTCAGCTGGTCTGTTTGCCTTGATTTTTATGCACCTTTCTTCCTATACGTGAATTTTTAACTCATAGTCGCATATACACATGAGTTTCTCTGAGATTTCCATGTATACATGCGGGTTGTTGGAGCAAGGTCCCGTAGCTACAGGAAAATATGCTATATCGGTACAAGAAAGTCAAAGGTAATAGTACCTGAGCGGCTGAGAAGAGAGAGCTCAACCATTGCACTTAAGGTAGCGGCCGAGAGGAGAGAGCTCAACCACTGTATTTAAGGCAGCGATGTAGACAGGAGGGCTCAGCTACCCTCATAAAGGAAAAGGAGCAATGAGGCCAAGGTATTGAAGACAAAGTATAGAAGGGAAGAGACCAAGGAAGCAGCACCAGTACCCACGGTCAGCGCCGGGAAGCATGGAAGACTGCAGGAATATGTGGTGTGATGGAAAGTGGCAGTTCAAGTATAGATACGCCGACTATCACAGTTAGGGTTTTGGGTTACTGTTGGGAGAGGCCCACAGTGTTGTAATGGTGAGACCTTCGGGCCGCCTATAAACGGATGTATTTTGTATTGTAAAAGGTTAGCTATTTAGCTATTCAGACATTTAGCTAGTGTTGTAAGGGATTATGCACCTAATAATCATAGGTCGGGGGTTACCAACATACTCAAACACTTGCAGACAATTGACTTCTAAAGTGAAGAATAGGAAATAGGAGGGTTAGAAGAACTTACTTGTTAAATGAAGTTCGATCCTTGCTATTCCTCTTCCAATATGCTCCACTTCCAAAGTCTTCAAGGCTCACTCCTCTTTCACCTGTTCAGAGACAATATTCCAAATATAGAGTGATTCATATATATATATATACTAGCAGGTCAGATAAATCAAATATGAAATACTGAAGGATAAACAATTATCAAACCAAGATATATGAGACACATGTGAAAGAAGTAATCTCTTTATTATCAATAATGAGAAAGTTCAGAGTACAACCAAACGTCTGAGACAAGGATTCCTCTGTCACCAAAGGATTCTGAGTTTCACTGCTCCAAAGACTTCTGTAAACAATCCACCAGCATAACTTTGCTCTCCAAGTGTAAGTCTCTACAACCCTCCCCAAGGCCTGTATTTATATGGGTGAAATAAGGCAGTTCTCGAAGGTTGGGGAAGTTGTAGAAATTAGGAAGATTAAGTAAAATTATTTAACTAAACTCCCATTAGCGCATGTTTTTATGTTTTCATGTTAATAAGTACATTCACAGGTATGTAGTAGAGAAACCCGCGAATGACTCGTGACTTTGTATAAGCGCAACCCACGAATACATGGATTCGCGACTTGCTGTAAGAGAGACTCGTGAATGATGCACGAATTGTCTATAATGAGAGTCGCGAATACATCCTAACATGGAAAAAATGGCAAAGTAACTAGCTGGATGAAGGTAGAATGTATTTCATAACAAGCCAAGATATAGTGTTATGGGAAAACCTCTATCCATAAGTGTCCTTTTGTGTGCCGACATGAGGGATATCAGCACTCAGACGGAGAGGTGCCGCTCAGGTGTATAATAGCTAGTCAGTCGATGATCTGTTAGCTCATAGATATTTTGTATTATAGAAGAGCTAAACTTTGGTTCTGTTATTCAGTATGTAGTATCTTACTGTAACCAGTAGCTGACTCCTAGAGTATGTATGTAACAATATGCAGGGATTGAGAGAGAGAGAGAGAGAGAGGAAGAGTATATTGTAAGAGAAGCAATATAAGAAGAGAAGAGATCTAAGAGAGAAGGGATCCCAACGGTGTGCGTGGAGTTACCCAGAAGATCTCAGCTGCATATGAGGTTGCAGTGGAACTATGTTTACTGTGCCAAGTTATAATATATAAACTAGTTCCCATGGATGTAGCTTCTACCCTGGAAGTGAACCACGTAAAATTAGTGTGTTACGTGACTGTTTCATGTGATTATGCTTTACTTAGTTGCTATCTGTTATCTGTTACATGAATGTCGTATATCAGTTAGTAAATGTCTATATGTTCTCATTTAGTTACAGCATTATAGAGGGTTAAATTCGAGTTTAAATGTATCAAGTGTCTACTTATGAGTTTATCAGTGCTTGTTTCACACAGTAATAGTCACTCTGTTAAGTGCTTCCAGTATACTTATTCAGCAAGTTAAGTATAGCGATGTGACTGTGTTGAACCGTGAGGTTCGTGTAAGGTTGTTTAACACCCTATTGGAGGTTAGCTGAGTTATTCCTCCCAGTGAGAAACCCTTTGGACCTTGAGAGTCGCATTGGGCCGTACTATAGGAGATATCGCATTGACAAAAGGTGATATCGCACCGATAGAGGAGCTGTGGTGCGAGATATCACAGATGGTGAGAAACATGGAAGGGAGAGTTTGTGCATTGTCCTAGTCTCTGCGATGTGATAGGAGTCCTCCCCCTATCAGATTTTGTGAGGAAGGGAGAAATACAACTCACAGAAAGATCTCGTTGGCTAAGAAGAGCCGCGAGACACCAGGATGCTACAGAACCTGGTTAAGGACACTTGAGTCTTTAGCCAACCCATCTAAGATCACTTTGAGTGAGACTTCAGGCCACTCTACGGTCTGTTTCCGAAAGGGCCAGTGAGTTAGGGGTTTTGTTGGTACGTTGCAAGTAAACCCAGGTCTTCCCATAGTAACCAACAAATGGTTCCATTGCCGGTTTTGAACAAACTAAAGAGCTAATGTTCTGTTGGCATCTTACTAAAGAAGAACACAACCAGTGGGTTGGTTCTACGGAAAGAGAATTTTCTGTGACAGAAAACAAGAGTCCTACGTTGAGTACAGAGGACTGGTTACAAAAACATATCTTCACAGACTTGCATACGATATTTTTTGTGACATATGGAAATGAGTTGTACGACTGGTTATCAAAGTTGACTGATCAGCATATATTCAAGAAGAAAAGGAACATTGTCTGGACACCGGAGCTGATTCAGACTGTCAGGAGCATCGATAATCCCATTTCACGAGCAGTGGAATTCTGGCTTGTGAGTGTGCTAGAAGGCTTCATCACAGAGTTTGCAGTCGAACATAGAAAAGGCTTCAGCGAAGCCGAGCAATACTTATTCAAAGGATATCATGGTAAGTACTTGAACTCTTTAAAGTTGTTCGTTAAGATGCTATTACGTGAAAAAGGAGTACTCGATATATATTCAGATGTATAAGTTCAGTAAGTGTAATGTCACAAGAGTTTGAGAGTGATTTTGATGAACTTGGATGTACACGTAGTGGAAAGAAATATAAAGTACATTTCAGATCTTCTGTCTTCGAAAACAGTTTAGACAATACTAGAGAACATAGTCACAGTAATACAGAAAGAACAGAAGGGGGTATCCCTTACCACACTTACACCCCACAAAAATCAACCGGGACTCAGAATAATCTCATAGGAACTCCATCTAGTAGCTCACATACAGTACATACTACCACTACATCACCTACATCTACACCACCGAGCAGTAGTCACACAGCAAATCAGCATCCACCACGTAGAAATAGAATGGGGGATGATATGAAGTTACCTACCTTTAAGGGTATAGGGGTAGAAGACCCAGAACATCATTGGTTTCTATGTGAAGCCATGTGGACCATTAAAGGGCTCCAAGATGATAATATTAAACTTGTACAGTTGGTAACCACACTTAGGGAATGAGCCTTAACATGGTATATGAAGTATACCTCAGCGATACCTAGAACGCTCATACATGTCAGGACCGCCATGATCAAAGAATTTAAGAAACCTAAGTCTGAGTCATAGTGCATTACAGAGATCAAAGACATTAAACAGTTACCTATAGAGTCAATATGGGACTTTGATCAGAAATTCAAAGCCCTTATAGACCAAGTTAGCTCTGAGTTTGCGTCGGAGCAGCATAAGGAATGGTTTATTGCAGCACTGCTCCCCCATATCAGACTGCCATTGATGCAGCAGAAACTCCAGATGTAGGATGACGCGTTGGAGATGGTAATGAAACTAGAGCCCTTACCTCTAGCTGAGACCAGTATAGGTATGACAAACCTGCAGAACCAGTTAGCTAATCTCACCTTACAGATGCACGAGATTAGAAAAGGAAAAGAGATTGCACAAGAACTATGGTGCACAAAGTGTAAAGGACAGGGCCATACTAAAGATAACTGTCCAGTATTTGTTGAATATCTAGCAAGTGGGGCTCATAACCCCTTAGCACAGATGCAAGGCTCATGGTGTGAACTATGCAGAACAAGAGGACATCCACCTCAGCAATTCCCTTTACTTCAGAAGTATGTACAGACCCCTAAGAACTTATACTATAACTTCTGTAAATCCATAGGACATGATGAACATAATTGTAGAGCTTATGATCTCATGGTCGAGAGAAAACATGACTTGTACAGAGTCCAATCAGAGACACTAGGTCCAGTAGCAGGACCAAAACATGAACCGGCTCATGTTATCCGTGGAGGAGGATTCATAGGATGAGGCCGTGGAGGAGGCTTTGGCCGTGGTGAAGGCTTTGGCCGTGGCCGTGGACCAATCAATTGTTACAATTGTGGAGTTGTAGGACATTATGCTAGGGACTGTCAGAGCCCTACTACCACATGTAACTATTGAAAATCTTATGATCACACTATAGAAGAATGTCCTACCTTGATATCCAAGATTAGGGAACCTAAGCCAGTAGTACACCAGAATATTCAGCTTATTGTTGCTGAACAGTAGGAACCAGAACCAAGAGTCAACATTGTGACTAGCAACAGTGCTTCCACTAGTGGTACATCGCCAGATACTGAAAAGAACACAAGTCCGAAGTGGGTGCGCAAAGCCACTACTAAATCAACACCACTCATCCTGCAGAAGAATAAAGAAACATTTCAGGAAACTAAGACTTTATTTAATGACCCTACGCAATCAGGATCGTAGGTACAGCTATCTAGGGGCATATCGCAGCAAACACCATGTGGTGTTAGCCCTGTACAGATATCGTAGGCTACCACATTGGGAAGGTGCGATGAGGATGAGTCGATAGGAAGTATACAATCCTTCCTACGTAGTTTCTTAAAACATGTGAGAAATGAGAAAGCTATCGGAGAGCTTCAGCGCATCATAGATCAGTGCCAGCCATCTTCTTTCGTGAGCAGTGCGCAACATGCTATTCATAATACTATGGGATATACAAGAATAGGAAGAGAGATGCGACTCATAGCACAAGTTGGATAATTTGAAATGGATGAGGTAATCCTAGACTTAGGATCGGAAGTTAATGTTCTGACTAAGCAGACATGGGAACAGATGGGTAGCCCTAAGTTAGCCAGATCACCTATCCATCTGATACTAGCCAATCAGCAGTGGGTATCACCACTGGGTCGATTATCGCAGGTGCCAGTTGACATTGACGTAGTTCGTAGCTTCGTAGAATTTGAAGTTATAGAAATCATTGGTGATAGTAGACCGTACCCAGTGCTACTAGGTATCGATTGGGCAATTGGTAACATGGCTGTTATCGATTTAAAGAAAAGATAGATGAAATTGGAGGACAATCAGATTCAGGTCATCGCACCGTTGGATCCTTTTCAGGGTCCCAGATATATTGAACCTATCCGAGCAGAGGATGAGGCATGTAATATGGAGATCCTCTATCAGATGATGGCCAATCAGAGCGACTACATCAATCCAACCATAGAAGGGAACATTAGTTGGCGATGTGACAGCTCATGTGCATCAGACTCAGATGTTGGTCTAGAGAACTGGCAGAACAGACTTTATGAAGTCTCAGCTCACAAATGTGCATTTATGACTAAGTCACTGCGACGGATTGGCGTAGAGATTAAGGATACTCCATCATTTGATGGCTTAGCAGACATCAACGACTTTTTAGAATGGTTTGAACAGGAAATTCCTCAAGAGCAAAGGATGTCAGTCATTGACCTTGTAGTAAGAGCCACACCTGCAAGATGGTGGCATGCACATAGAGAACATAGCGCATCATGGGATGACTTCAAGAGATTGATGGAGATCAGTTTTTCTAATCACAAGGAGTATCTACAGCAGAGGTACACAGGAGAAAGTGACCCCGGGTCACATATTAAAATGTGTGAATAGAATTGGTCGGACATTCTGAAGGATGACTGGGTTCACCTATTCATTCACACTTTAGACCAAATTCCAAAGAATTGGTACACTGAGATCGAGTTGCACAGAGGAACCATTACATGGCCACTTATGATAGACAGCTTTGAACGCACTTTCACTTTTGAATCTGAGTATCCAAGTATTGATCAGGCCCTAGATGTCATAAAGACTAAGATATTTGAGGAATGTACCCTATTAGTACATACTCAACCCGAGTGGGCCACCTAGTTAGAAGATGCGCTCGAGTGTTATAACTTCGCAGCAGAACCAGAGGATGAGGATGAGGATCCTTGCAGCATCAACATTCCGAAGTCAGAAGGGACTCGCGGTGTTGATGGACCGAAGCTATAGATTCCAGCTATCATAGACCCCATCAAGATTAAAAATATCAATATTGGCATAGACACAGAACCAAATTTGCTTCTATTAGAGACTATTGGGATGATGAAACGCACACATTGCAGATCTATTACACGACTATCAGGACTTATTCCCCACTAAGTTCACAGAAATGAAGGGAATAGTAGGAGATCTGGGAGTAATGAGGATACCATTAAAAGAGGATTCTAGGCCAATCAAACAGCACCCATACAGATTAAATCCGTGGTATAAAGAAAAAGTTAAGGATGAGATCGATAAGATGCTAGCAACAGGAATTAGGAAAGTGAATGGGTTAGTCCCGTGGTCATGCAAGAAAATAAAACCAAAGGAGAAATCATAATTTGTGTCGATCTGCGTAAACTCAGTGATGCATCACTTCATGACCCATTCCCGACACCGTTTACTGATGAAGTGTTAGACAATGTGGGAGGACAGGAGGTCTACTCCTTCACTGATGGATTTTTAGGCTATTACCAGATCAGAATCCATCGAGAAGATCGATATAATACCACTTTTGCAATAGAATGGGGCTCATTCTAGTATATGGCAATGCCCTTTGGTCTTAAAAATGCACCAGCTATATTTTCAAGAGTAGTAGTTGCTGTATTTAAAGAATACATCCATAAATTCCTAGAGGTTTATTTTGATGACTGGACTATATTTGGATTAATCGACAAGAACATAGGAGATTTAATACTGATGTTAGAGAAATGTAGGTAGTACCTGATTTCTCTGAACTTGAAAAAATATATATTTTGTGCGCCATTTGGTATTTTGTTGGGTCACATTATTTGCAGACAAGGCTTGATGGTAGATCCTGCAAAGATTGCCATGATTGTAAATCTTCCAGCACCCAACTCAGTCAAGCAATTAAGGACAATACTTGGTCACACCGGGTACTATAGAAAATTCATCATGGGTTACGCAAAGATCACAGCACCGATGGAAAAGCTGTTAAAGAAAGACGTCAAATTCCTATGGAATAAGGAATGCCAAAAAAGTCTAGACACTCTCAAAGAAAATATGGTTACAACACCCATCTTAGTATTTCCAGACTGGACTAAGCCATTTCATGTACATGTGGATGCATCTAGCATCGCACTGGGGATCGTCTTAACCCAGCCAGGAGAAGGGGGTATCGATCACCCTATAGCGTACTAAAGCAGAAAGCTATCCACTGCAGAAAATAACTACACCATTATAGAGAGAGAAGGTTTAGCTATGGTGTATACTCTACAGAAGTTTAGGCACTACCTGTTGGGTGCCTCATTCAAGATGTTTACTGACCATTCCGCTTTAAAGTACTTGGTCAATAAGCCAGTGTTAGGGGGAAGAATCTGTAGATGGTTACTACTATTTCAGGAGTATGATTTTGAAATCATTGTAAAACCAGGAAGATTAAATGTCAGACCTGATCATCTATCGCGGATAGACTCAGGAGAAGAACCAAGTAACCTAGAGGACAATTTTCCAGATGCGCAATTGTTTGCTATTCAGATCGCAGATGAGTACTACACTGATATCATTCACTTTCTCACCACAGGATGGCCACATGTTGAGTTTACTAAGCATCAAAAGAAACAACTAGTTGTTAAAGCAGCAGACTTCACATTGATCGCAGGGCACTTATACAAGTTAGGTCCAGATGAAGTCCTGCACAGATGCCTTATGCTGCATGAGAAGGAGGCCATTATCAGAGAAGCACACTCAGGTGTCGCAGGAGGTCATTTTGCAGGAAAGTTGACTGCTCAGAAAATCTTAGCTGCAGGATTATGGTGGCCTACTTTACACAAAGATACTAAGGAGTTTTGCAGATGCTACGATATCTGCTAGAGGGTAGGAAAACCTTTGTAAAGAGATGAAATGCCGCTGCGACCACAGATCACACTGCGTGCATTTGACAAATGGGCTATAGATTTTGTGGGTCCTATCAACCCACCAGGAAAATGAACTGGTGCGAGATACATCATCACAGGAATAGAATACCTCACCAGATGGGCATAGTATGATAGATAAGAAGCTTCTGGAGTTACAAGCAATCATTGAGAAGACTGCCATGATACAGGTTCTGCCAGTAAAGGTGACACCAAAAGAAATTTCAACACAATCAATTTCCCACGAGGAAATCTTGGCAAAACATCGCATCAATACAGTGTTGATACCACCAGGGAGCATCCGATTCCCTGCGTCAATGATGGATGTACAGATACATATTAGACAACCTGTCAAGGTTAACCTCGTAGAGTTCCCAATTGATAAATTACAAATGATCTACTAGCAGCTAAGCGCAGATCTTAGGGATAGGGAGCTTGTGACTTATAAACAAAACACCCAGCTGAGACAAAAGAATGCAGAACTCACTGCAAACTTTCAAACAAAGGCGAAGGATTTAAGAACATATGAAGAAAGAGAACATGACCTCTATCAAGCCCTGCAGAGCATCGCATTGGAGTTACCCCAGTGTAACATTGAAACTATGATGCCTCTCACGCAGAAGGTAAGAAGAGTTGCAGATAGAGCAAAGGCTCTGGAAGAGACAGTGACTAAACTGGAAGAAGACCACAAAGCACAGATTGCTGAGCTTGAGGCTTGAGCACCAGGCATACCCCGGGCAGACAAGGAATCAAGGGTAGAGGCCTTTAGACTCATGGTTACACAGATGAAGAGTCACATAGATGATGCACAATCAATACTAGATGAGGCGACAAAGACATGGTCGAAGATAGAAGAGACCTCAGAAAAACTGGAATTGCAGCAGAGCATCCAGAACATAGAGAAGGCCACAGAAGCAATGAAGGAAGAAGTTAAGAGCTTAGGAGCTCTTGCAAAGATGAGGAAGACGACAGAGATAAACTATCTACAACAGGAAGCGCAACGATTGTGAGCAAGAGAGATACAATTCAATAACCTGCTTCAACCCTTTCAGGAACAAATCGCAGAGCTAGTCGACACGGTTGAGCAGAAGGTCAAGGAGTTCACTACAAGAAGAAGTGACACTGAAGTTACAGAAGATTCAAGCATCAGTCAAGCTATGCTTGAAATAGAACAAGAGTGTGTAGAAGCTATGGAGAAAGAAGTCGCAGGACTTCGACAGAGATTCACAAGGACTTCGCAGGAAGCCAAGGAGAAACTACAGCAAGAGAAACTAGCTATTAGTGGCTCAGGGGCGAGCCACAAGTAAGTGTTAAGGGACTATTGGAGCAGGGTCTCGTAGCTACAAGAAAAGCTGCTATATCAGAACAAGAAATTCAAAGGTAATAGTACCTGAGCGACAGAGAAGAGAGAGTTTAACCACTGCACTTAAGACAGCAACCGAGAGGAGAGAACTCAACCACTGTATTTAAGGCAGTGGCATAGACAGGAGGGCTCAGCTACCCTCATAAAGGAAAAGGAGCAACAAGGCCAAGGTATTGAAGACGAAGTACAGAAGGGAAGAGACCAAGGAAGCGGCGCCAGTACCCACAGTCAGCACCGGGAAGCGTGGAATACTGCAGGAAGCTGTGGTGTGACAGAAAGTGGCAGTTCAAGTAGAGATACATCGACTGTCACAGTTAAGGTTTTGGGTTACTGTTGGGAGAGGCCCATAGTGTTGTAATGGAGAGACCTTCGGGCTGCCTATAAAGGGATGTATTTTGTATTGTAAAAGGTTAGCTATTCAGCTATTCAGACATTTAGCTAGTTAGTCGATGATATTTTAGCTCATAGATCTTTTGTATTATAGAAGAGCCAAGCTTTGGTTATGTTATTCAGTCTGTAGTATCTTACTGTAGCCAGTAGATGACTCCTAGAGTATGTACGTAACAATCCGTAGGGATTGAGAGAGAGAGAGAGAGAGAGAGAGAGAGAGAGAGAGAGAGAGGAAGAGTATATTGTAAGAGAAGCAATATAATAAGAGAAGAGATCTAAGAGAGAAGGGCTCCCGGCGGTGTGAGTGGAGTTACCCAGAAGATCTCAGCTGCATATGAGGTTGCAGCAGAACTGTGTTTATTCTCCCAAGTTATAATATATAAACTAGTTCCCATGGACGTAGATTCTACCCTGGAAGTGAACCACATAAAATAAGTGTGTTAAGTGACTATTTCATGTGATTGTGCTTTACTTAGTTGCTATATGTTATCTGTTACATGAATACCGTATATCAGTTAGTAAATGTCTTTATGCTCTCATTCAGTTACAGCATTATACAAGGTTAAAGGCGAGTTTAAATGTATCAAGTGTCTGCTTATGAGTTTATCAGTGTGTAGAAATTCAGGCCTGCAGTAGATTAATTTCACCCACAACAATTAACAATTGATCATGCAAAATTATCAACAATGGAGACTGAATATGGAGCTGTAACACAAAATTATATTAACTGAGTGTACAATAGCCAACCCTGTAATAACATAGGCTTCTGAATATATAGAATACATGAGAAAATCGAATGCATAAGGAAGCATCCAAATCTAGCATAAAGCAGGCTTACCCAAAATAGGCAAATCCCCCATAGGTGTAAAAAGCTGATCCCAAATCTATCAAGGATCCCACGAATTAGTGAGGGCACATGGGCAAGCTAAAGAGTGGTCAAATGGCAGCTCATACATGCTTTTGCATGGAGGAAAGAGTAGAGGAGGAAGAGGCAACAAAGCCGATTCACCTCACCTAGTCTTGCTTTCCTATGTGCCTTAAAACACTGAAAAGGCAGGGAATAAAGCAGAAAAAGCAGATGGGTGCCTAGGAGCCCAAGAATAAATCATATTTGATTCCTAAGGCTTTCCCAAGCGCTCCATGAGTCAATAATGGAAATTTTGACCTCTATGGATAGGCAATTATCAACTTGCACATGGTGGGACTCATGGACTAGTCAAATAAGACAAAAATAAATAAATTAATGTCTAAGTGGGTAAATACTATGGGTTGATTATTCTAACACCCCCCCTTAAGCCTGAATTTATGAGTAATAAATAAAAATATAGGGCCTAGCAACAAGGTTTAGTCACCCTTTACATACTGCAAGTCCATATGAACCAAGGAAAGAGGCAAAACCAACTTGGGAAAATCCTCCTTAAACATGGACTGTAAAACAAAATTGTAGAATCTTGTCTCCACTCATGCTTTGACAGCATGATCAGCAATCCCCAGCAATGATTTGAGATTGCTGAAGGTCTTCTCACAAAATGATTTTGTGAAGATGTCAGCTACTTGTTCTGAAGATGAACAGAAGAGTAGGTGAATGGTGCCATCATGCACAAGCTCCCTGATGTAGTGCATGTGAATATCAATGTGTCTAGTTCTCTGCTTCTGAATTGGATCCTTGCAGATTCGAATGGTACTCTGGTTATCATAGTAGAAGGTAGTTGAGTACTCAGGTTCGAAACCACACTCTCCAAGTAAACCCTGCAACCATAAACACTGAGTTGCTGCATTGACAACTCCTCTGTACTCAGCTTCTGTAGATGAGAGTGCAATGGCACTCTGTTTCTTGCTTGACCAGCTGATTGGCCCTTCTACAAGCATGAACACATAACCTGAAGTGGACTTCCTGTCAGTGCTATCACCTTCCCAATCACTGTCAGTAAAACCAATTAACTCAAGGCCAG
>LPNX010967438.1:137016-151010 GCA_001517045.1 Pseudotsuga menziesii | reverse complement strand
CTGTCGGGATTCTAGCCCATGCCTTTGAGCCAAAAATCCTAAAATGGGTCACATCTGGCTTGTGCCCACTCCATGCTTCAAAGGGAGTCATGCCATCCAAATTTTTGTGAGGCACCCTATTCTGAATATAGGATGCACAGTTGATAGCTTTGGCCCAGTACTTTGGTGGCAAAGTTTTGGCCTCCATCATGCATGTTGCCATCTCCTTCAGTGATCTGTTCTTCCTCTCTGCAACACCATTTAGCTGTGGTGTGTAGGGGATAGAATTCTCCATCTGAATACCTGCATCTGCACAATAGTTAATAAACTCAGTCTTGACATACTCACCACCATTGTCAGACCTGAGTACCTTGAGATTTCTTCCACACTGGTTTTCAACCAAAGCCTTGAAGACTTTGAATAGGCCAAAAACTTCTGACTTGTGTTTCATGAAGTGAACCCAACAATACCTGGAGAAATCATCAATAAAGGTCAATGCATATTTGTCCTGACTCATGGACATATGAGGGAATGGGCCAGCAACATCACTGTGAATCAGCTCGAGGGGTGCAGAGGTTCTCTCATGGCTGGCTTTCTCAAATTTGTGCTCTAGGTGTTTTCCTAGGATACAACCTTGGCATACTCCTTTGGAAAATTTTGTCTTGGGAAACCCTATGACCATATCTTTCTCACTAAGATCAGATAAATACTTGTAATTTAAATGGACAAATCTTTCATGCCATAGCTTGCTAGCTTCATTAGCATGGATAAGAAGAGCAGAGGGGTTTGAGTAAGGCAGGAAGTGTGAAAACATGTATACCTTTTGAGCATGATTCGCTACTCCTTTTGCAATGATTCTTCCACTTGATATTTTTGTGATCTCAAATTCATCTGGTGAGAATATGAATTTCTTAGGAGACCCAGTGTGGGTCATCTGGTACATTGACAGAAGGTTGGAGGCGAGACCAGGGACATACAGTACATTGTTGAAGTTACCATGATCAAGTTCTATCCTTCCTTTTCCTTTGCTTTCAGTGAGAGAGTCATCTCCCAGTACAATAGATGGTCCTTTCAACTTGTCCAGTGAGGAGAAGGTCTCCTTAGTCGAAACCATGTGTCTTGAAGCTCCAAAATCTATGATAAAACTGGGTGAGCTTGATGTGCCAGCAACTAGAGCATGAACTCTCTCTTTGTCATCAGAACTTGATCCTCGTTCTCTCTTCTTTGAGCCTTCTGGAAGGGAGATGCCATTCTTCTCCAAAAGTTGAGTTAACATATCTATCTGCTTTTTCATACAAGAGATTTCAGTATGATTGCCCTTATTGCAGTATGAGCACTTGTTCATATCCCCTTTGTTTTTCTTCTTCTGGGTATTTTTCTTGGGACCTTATTGATCCTCTGGAGACTGCTTCTTGTCTCTTCCTTTCTCAGGTGGCTTTTTAGCTTTCTTTTTGCTTTTTGAATCCACCCTCGAATCTCCAGCAACCAGAGCTTGGTATTTGGAAGGTTTGATGGTGCCCATCATCACCAGCTTGTCTTGTTCCTGTGTGAGAGATTCCATGAAATCTGCAAGGCTAGGAATCTTCCAGGTTCGAGCTGTGAGTTTTGTGGCATAGAAGGTCGAAACAAAGACTAAGTAATCAGGACCTAGCTTCGAGAGGATGGACAATACGAGCTGCTCATATTTCTTTTCAATACCACACTGTTTCAGCTGCAAAACTAGTGCTTTGAACTTGGAGAAATATAGCTGCAGGGATTCAAAATTACTGGGACTCAGGGAGATCAGTTCATTTTCGATCTGGTGTCCCCTCATCTCATCTGTCTTTCCAAAGAGTTCAGAAATTTTCTCCCATACTTGATCCGGTGAAGTCAATCCATCGAGATGGAAAAGGAGGTCTCGGGAAATACTGAGACATAGGAGGCCATAAGCCTCATCTCTCCGATTGTGCCATTTGATCTTCTCTGCAGCAGCATTGGGCTCTGCTTCTATAGCCATAGTCACCCTGTAGAGGCCTTTCGCTCTCAACAAGATCTCCATCTCTGCTTTCCATTCAAAAAAGTTGAAGGGAGTGAGGATAGTTTTCTGTGAATCCATAGCTTTAGAAAATCTGTCCCGGCTGTCAGTAGAAGGCTCCCAGTCTTGATGTCGAACCTGCAAAACAATTTTTGGAGGAGAGTAACAACCTACAATGGCTCTAATACCATGTACAAATTCAGGCCTGCAGTAGATTAATTTTACCCACAACAATTAACAATTGATCATGCAAAATTATCAACAATGGAGACTGAATATGGAGCTGTAACACAAAATTATATTAACTGAGTGTACAATAGAAAACCATGTAATAACATAGGCTTCTGAATATATAGAATACATGAGAAAATTGAATGCATAAGGAAGCATCCAAATCTAGCATAAAGCAGGCTTACCCAAAATAGGCAAATCCCCCATAGGTGTAAAAAGTTGATCCCAAATCTATCAAGGAACCCACGAATTAGCAAGGGCGCATGGGCAAGCTAAAGAGTGGTCAAATGGCAGCTCATACATGCTTTTTCATGGAGGAAAGAGTGGAGGAGGAAGAGGCAACAAAGCTGATTCACCTCACCTAGTCTTGCTTTCCTATGTGCCTTAAAACACTGAAAAAGTAGGGAATAAAGCAGATGGGCGCCTAGGAGGCCAGGAATAAAGCAGATTTGATTCCTAAGGCTTTCCCAAGTGCTCCATGAGTCAATAATGGCAATTTTGACCTCTATGGATAGGCAATTATCAACTTGCACATGGTGGGACTCATGGACTGGCAAATAAGACAAAAATAAATGAATTAATGTCTAAGTGGGTAAATACTATGGGTTGATTATTCTAACACAGTGCTTGTTTCACACAGTAATAGTCACTCTATTAAGTGCTTCCAGTATACTTATTCAGCAAGTTAAGTATAGCGATGTGAGTGTGTTGAACCGTGAAGTTCGTGTAAGGTTGTTTAACACCCTGTTGGAGGTTAGCTGAGTTATTCCTCCCAGTGAGAAACCCTTTGGACCTTGAGATTTGCATTGGGCCGTACTATAGGAGATATCGCATTAACATAAGGTGATATCGCACTGACAGAGGAGCTGCGGTGCGAGATATCGCAGATGGTGAGAAATGTGGAAGGGAGAGTTTGCGCATCATCCTAGTCACTGCGATGCGATAGGAGTGCTCCCCCTATCAAATTCCGTGAGGAAGGGAGAACTGTGACTCACAGAAAGATATCGCTGGATAATAAGAGCCGCAAGACACCAGGATGCTACAGAACCTGGTTAATGACACTTGAGTCTTTAGCCAACCCATCTAATATCACTTCGGGTGAGACTTCAAGCCGCTCTGTGGCTGTTGCGGCAAGGGCCAGTGAGTTAGGGGTGTTGTTGGTACGTTACAAGTAAACCCGGGTCTACCCATAGTAACCAACAAGGGTTTACTGTGAACAGTCACGTATGCCCTTAGTTTTGCCTTTTAGTGGAAGTTAAATGGTTGTTGGGTGAAGTTTGATGATTGTTGAGTCTCCTTTGACACTACCTGAGTCTGTTTTTTTTTAGGCTAAATTTTTTTTTAAGAAGGTTCTTGTCATGGCATTTTCAATTTTTTGTTTGGGATTAGTGCATTAGATTTCTTTTACCTTAGTGCTTTGTTTGAGTGCTGTTTGAGTGTGCTTGCAGAGTCTGGGGGTTGTAGAATCATTCTTTTGTTTTTTGTATCTCATTTTATTTCAAAAAATACAAAAACATTTGCTTATCATCATGCATTGCATTTTGCATTTTACATTGTACTTGCACTAGATTTGCTTTGGAGTATTAGTGAGGATTTCATATAGGAAAGCTTGCATTCATCATTTGAAGAAAAAATGTACATTTCACGTAGTAGCATACCCTGTTTTCATGGAAACAATGCATTTGCATTGATTTTTAGGTGTGCATTTTACTTCATGTTGCATCATAACACCATTAGTTGCACGGTCATATCCCTCTTTTGAGTAATAAAGCCAATTAAAATCAACACTTAATTAAAATGAGCTACACTCTTTTCTTTTATAGGGTGCACCAACAATATTAGGTTTTAGGATCTTGGAATAGTTCATTGTGAGTAAATTCTCCAAGATCACTAAACAACAACATATATGTGTTTTTCCAGGTGAGTCTGTGAAATCCTTGGTATAACCAGTGTTTCTCAGGATCCTCCTCTCAAAAGGGAGTTAAGCATGAAGCAGTGTGAGCGGTTATTGATTGGGATGACCCCTATTCATAACTGAGTAGCACCGGAGATATTTCCAGGATTGTATTTGTATCTGGGGACTCTTTTGAGAGTTTCAAGCTTTGTAACCCTGCCCATACGGTCAATCCCTCCTGTGACTGTCCGCCTGAGAATTGATTATATTGAGGTGACCTTAGTGGCCTTACCTAGGATATCGAGGGGGTACTTTGTAGGGGTTATTCTGTAGGTGTCCTAGCCAGGTTGGGGTCGGACATCACAGTCGCTTTATGCATTGAAGCTGAGGGCCACAATATCTGGTTACGTACCTCCACTTGTTGTGTATGGGAGTCTCAAGCCTCTCCTAGGCGAGACATACCTGCTTCATTCAAGAGCTCACTTATCCTACCCTTTATTGCTTGCATTTGGCTTTAGATTTTATTAGTGATTGCTCTGTGCATGATAGCTTGGCTAGGGTTTGCATAAATAGAGAGTCTTTTCTATTTTTTGAGTCATTGTGGACTCAGGTACGGCTCCACACCATTCTCATTATTTAGTAGGACTTTTTCCTTCTACATCTCCTCCTCCTTTGGGAGAGAGACCTAGACAGTCCAGGCGGACTACTTCGTACATTGATTCACACACCATGGGAGACCATATACAAGGTATTCTTGAACCACCTTCTCCCATTCGTGTAGACAATGGGGAGTTTACTCCTACTTACAATCCTTCACCTGACTTGGCTGAGTTAGGTCCTATGATTTCTAAGATAGGAACCTTTCATGATAGACCTACTCACTCTAGGGTTGATTCCCAATTGACGCGTTACCGGTATGGGATGCCGGAGGATGCCGAGACTCATTTTGAACCCACCAGCACTAGTTATGGTAGTTATGGTATGTCTGGTTTTCCCACACCTGATTTGGCATTTCATGTCAAATTTGAGTTCAAGCCTAACACTATGCCTGGGGGCACTATCATTCCTTACCATGCGAAGAGGTTTGGGAGCACTAGTCACATTGCACCTTCCATCCCGGTGGTGGAAGTTACATCACATATTCCTCCTAGGTCTAGGGTTAGTGATCCTATTAGGATACCCGATCTGAGATGAGTGACTATATGGAATAGTACATACTTAATCACACAGATCCCTTCATCTTCTGTCCCTAGTTCTTCAAATGTTCACCCTCTACCTCATTCATGTGGTCCATCGGGCCGAAACGTTGCTATGAGTTATGTTTATACTGTGGTTACTATACTAGTTGTGTCTCAGCTTCATGTACCGCCTATTGTTTTGGGAGGTCATGCTCATACTTCTAGAGGTCACATTCCTACTTCCGGAGAATATATTCCTACTTCCAGAGCATATGTTCCTACTTACGGAGTGTCTCATGGGACATCTCATGCGATGACTTATGGACCCTATTATGGGACGGAGTATGGACAGGGTTCTTCACCTTATGGGGACAGGTATCAACAACCTGCTTATTCTCCAAACTATGGCTTTGTAGCTCCTAATAGTCAAGATCCACCACACTATGGTGCTTCCATGTCACCCTATACGGGTCAAATAGGTGTGGGGCACTATGGCCAAGGCCGTGGTGGTAATCATACCTATATGAATCAGGGAGCGGTCCATTGACCTCATCATCCTAGGCTCCCTTTCCTCACGACACTGAATCTTCCTGACTTGTTGAGATTGACAAACGATCCTGTAGCTCATGACCCAGCTTGGTTGGCTGTCTGTACCAAGCTTCCCTTGGACATACCTAAGTTCGAGGGCAAATCGACAGAGGATTTGAGCGAACACGTTACTATGTTTCACCTATGGTGCTCTTCAAATTCCTTACACTAGGACTCCATCCGTTTAAGGCTATTTCAACGCACCCTTATAGGGCCTGCCATGAAATGGTATATAGAGCTACCTAAGGGGGCATTTGCTTTGTTTGACGACCCTGGGATGAATTTTCTTAATCAATTCTAGCTACCAGTGCATTATGACGTTGGTACTGAACTCTTATCGACATTTTGGCAGGATAAAGCCACACATATCTTGGATCATATTCAAGAGTGGTGTAGACGAAAGAGGTTAATTAAAGCCTTTATACCGCCAGAATTCCTCCTCGAATGGTTCCTTAAGTTGTTATTGCCATATATAGTGAAGGATGTTTCTACATCCGAAGTGCAGAATGAGGAACAAGAGATTTTTAGGGCATAGGAACTGGACTTGATTTATGCTCAGTTCGGTTTGTTATATGAGATTATTCCCAATGCTCTGCATTCTAGTTTCGACCCCAAAGTCAAACCTGGACCACATGCTGATGGAATTGTGGGTTGTGCAAGTGCAAAACCTATGTATTCGGTTGCAAAAAAAGTGAGTCAATTGTTAATCAACCAATCTTCTTCGGGACAAGCTACAACTTTCTCTCAACCCGCCCAAAAGGCGAGTGTACTTTCTGTACAAGCATCAGACCAGAAGGGTAACCAGCAGCCCGAACGGAATAGAAAGAAGGGTAAGAATAATCAAAAGGGTGGGAATAAGAATGAGAATGCTAATAGTAATGACAAGAATGACTGTAATACTAGGGGGGACAAGCAAGCTGAACATAAGGTTAAGTTCCCTTGCAAGTTATGTAAGGACGATCACCTCACTTACTTGTGCCCTCGTATCAATGAAGCCTCGATATTCTTGGCACAGGGCCCAACTATTCTAACTAACCCTTTACCTCACAATCAGAATATGAACTCAAGGACCCATGATCAGTCTGGTGGTGATAAATATCCGCTAGAGGGTAGTGGTCATGGTTGCATTAACATGGTACGTGCTGCGAAAGTTGTGACCCATGCAAAATACTATGGTTCATCACAACCCAGCCAAGGAAAGGAACCTAATCCACCAGGGTCCCCTTTGCGTATTGAGAAACCTTTGGATAAACCTGAAGCTACACCTTGCATTCCTAAGGGCTTCCTTAAGCATTCGAGAACAATGCCTGAGCCTCCCAGAACTATTCAGTTGTCGAGAATTTGGGCCACACTCCTTATGTGATGTCTGCATTGGAAGTGCTTCAAAATTTTCCTTCGCAAAGGAAGGCATTTCTTTCTACCCTTGGTGTGAATGATTATGATTCTTCCTCCATGATTAAATTTGAAACCGCAGTACTTCAGCCTTGCTTGCCTTACTATGTGTCTCTTTTGATTCACATAGAATGTCTTAATATGACCGTCAAGCGCACTGTGATTGACGAAGGTGTCACCTCTTCTGTGATGTCTTTATCATGTTGGAAGGGTTTAGGTTCCCCTAAGCTATCTAAATCAACGAGCATGTTAACTGCGTTTGATGGGAGATCTTTTAGGCCGCATAGCATCCTTCCTTCCCTTAAAGTCTATTTGGGAGGGAAGACCGTTGCGATAGAGGTCAAGGTGTTTGATGTGCCCCTTGAAAACAATCTCTTGCTGGGTAGGAATTGGATGTATAGTATGCAACCCGTTTCTTCTTCCCTATTTTGTGTTGTATGCTTTCCACATAATGGGAAGATAGTCACGATTGATCAAATGACATTCAAGAATCCGTCTGTTAGTACATCTTCGGGAGTTTGATCCTGATCGTTGAACACTCTCAGCTGGCAACTGGGAGTGTGGGTGTAGGCATGTATCCATCCCTCATGGGAATATTTAGTTCTCCTCCACCGATTCTTATGATAGGGTCTAGTTCTGGTGAGGCTTCGACATCTATGAGATCGGTGTATTTTCGCATGAGTCATATGGAAGATCCTTGGATTCTTCCTATTGAAATATTGTAACTTAGAAGAATATTCTATATTTATCTTTTGTGGTCCCCGATGTTCCTATAGGGAGAACCACTTGTATTATCTTGTACCTCGATGCTTCTAATCGGAAGAACTAATAAGAGTCATGAGGTTGTCCCCTCTAATTGTAAAGGTGGGTCATTAGCAACCCAGTGTGCTTACTTGAGCCTACATGTGTAACTCGAGCCTACATGATTAACTCAAGCCTACATGTCAGATGAGTTAATTGAAGTGAAGGGATGAATATAAATAGAGGTGTAGCTCTCCTCATTTGAGACACACACTCTCACTTGTGTAGCGCATTAGTGGAGAAGAGAAGTAGCTGGAGAAGGACGAGGACCAGGCTTTGATCTCCTTGCTAGTTTTATCTTTTATATTTTTGGGACATCTATATTGAGGAAGCTTTTGCTGGGTTTTTCCCTTTAGGTTTTTCCCAGGATAAATATTTTTGTTCCTTTTATATGGTTTTGCTTGTCTATCTTTCAGTGATCCTGTTTATATGCTTTTGTTATGAAAATGAAATGAAATACTGATGTCTTAGCTAAGCATATGAAAATTTAACATGGTATCAAAGCCACCCTGAAAAGAAGACATTGTGCAGCTATAGAATCTAGGGCTTATTACTTTTTGGTTCTCTCTCCACAATCGATCAACAAAAGAAGGCTAGGTTGACTCTCCATTGAAGGGCACATCTTTCTATCGAAGTGGAATTCGATTCCGAGCATTTTCAGTTTTTGGTGTGGAAAATTAGGGCTTCTTCCAGAAGAATAATTTTTGAGTGAGCCCAACATAGGATTTATATCCTCATCAAAATAAAAGTTTATAGACCTGGATCAATATTTTTGGTTGGGTGAAACTCCGGGAAAGTCAAACCCTAGTTTGACCCGGAGCTAGAAAAACCCTAAATACTAAAACTGCTACATTTTGGTATATTTGCTATATCCCAATATTGGAGAAGGTTCAGGAGCTAAATATTGTGGATACAGAATATATAATCCTGATGAACACTGTGTCCAAAATTCAGCCTCAGATTCACTATATTCTAGGTGATATGATCCCTCCAAGTTAGGGTTCCATCCTCTTCTAGAATTCATCCCTATACAGGACACCTAGGGAAAATTATTATAGCTTGTGCTACAGAGGTACAAATGGAATTAATGAATATTTTCTATAAATATCATGGACTTTAATTTCTTTGGTCTGAATTTCAGAACCTAAAGATGAACCAGTGACACGTGGAATGCCGTACAACTTCACTGTTCTGAACAGTCCTGTAATGGGTCACCTTGGGAAAATGATCATAAATACCAATTGGTGAAACCAATTCTGATGAAACCTATGGTGTTGGATCAGGTACATGTGAGGTTATGTCAGTGCAAAATTTCAGACATAGAGGATCAGTAACTTAGGAGATATCACAGACACAGTAACAGGAATTTCTGTAGAAGAAATTGGAAAACTAGGGCTTCCTGTTCCGGGAGCTTCCCTCCACTATTTTCAGAAAAGGAGTACATTGGAAAGCTCCATTTGAAGAGATATATCTTTCTATCCAATAATATTTGAAAGATTCCAAGTTTTGAAAATTAGGGTTTCTCTGACAAACCCTAGATTAGCCAACTCTAGAAGCAGGACGGACACCTCAAATCAGTAAGATCTAATCTTTTGCTATTTGCATTTGAGGTTCTCATTTCAAAGTGATCTATCACATTAGCTTGATTATAAGCTTGGTGAATTTGAAAAATTCCAAGAATGAAAGTATTTGATCCCTCTAAATAAAATTAATTGGATTCCTACATGAGTAGAGAGGTTCCAGTTCTAGAGGGATTTGAGCCTCAAAGCCTTACACAAGAAGAACTTGATCAAGGCCAAGAAGATCACTGTTGGTTCAATCACGGATCAACTTGTACCACAAGTGTCTTCCCTAAAGACACCGAATATGTTTGATTCCTTGATCAAGCTATTTGAAGATAAGAACATAATTCAGAAGATGGATTTGAGAAAACAGTTGAAGAATGTGAAGATCCAAAATGCATAACATGTTGAAGCGATAGAAGAAGAAGCAAAGAATGTAGAAGTGGTGATAGCCACCTTGAATGGCCTCCCATGATCATGGGATTCATTCATGCAAGGAATGTGTTCCAAAAGGAAGTGATTAATTTCAATTGACTTTGGGAAGAAGAAGAAGATCGTCTCATAAGAAGAGAAGAAGAAAGATGGGAGCAAATTGAAGATCAAGCTCTCACCATTCAAAGAAGATCCCTCAAGCGATGAGGAATATGAAGAACTCAATTCTTGACGAACCTCTTATCCATCTTATCTTTTGGATAAGAAATGATGATTTCATGAATGAAGAAGATGATGAAGGAGAATGATCAAGAAGGAGTCTACCCACAAAACAAACAAAAGATAAGTATTCAATTGTCATTTAATGATATTGTTTTGTTATGCATATAAATTTGATGTGTTATTCATGATAGATTGTTTGCATTAATGACTGTATACTACTAATATGCATGTGATCGGTAAGTAGCTCATGGTGCTATATATCTCTCCATTTCTACTTATCTAGAATGAAACCTCTTTACATGACATATTGGATTTATGCACAATCTCAATGACGTCATCTAGAAAGTTTCCGTGAGATATGGATGAATGTTGTATTGGCTAAACAGTTGCATGATGCATAAGAATTTGTCGTTATGCATATGTTTTATGAAATAGTTCTAACCATGCAATTGGTGCATTTGAATTGTAGGAAAGGTCCTGAACAACCTCCTACAAGAAAACAAGGATGAGACTTGTTCCGAAGAACAAGTGATGACAATTCAATAAACATGACTCTGAAGCTCCCAGGGTCAGAGACACCATGATGAAAGAAAGAGCTTTAGAGAGTGGTAGATCCACCTCGAATGATGAAGAACACCATGGGTATAAGAGATAACTCAAGATGAAGAAAAGAATGCTATGATCAAAGAATAATAGTTGATCATGGGGAATGATGTATACAATATGATTTCGAGACATAAAGGGAAGTACGTAGTATCTTCCATATGGATCTACAAGAACAAGTGTACAAAGCAAAAGTTCATGATTTTCCTTAGAAAGAATAGACTATGAAATGACATACTCTATTGACAATTATATATCAAGCATAGAGCCACCTGTACAGAATGAAGAGGGAAGATGATACTCCACTTTAGGGGGAGTGACTACAGAAGATATCTAAGTTCGACATGGTATGACATGATGGATAGCTTCCTGCTGGATCGAGACTTTACCAAAAGTAAAGCTGATCCTAACCTTTATCTCAAGGTTGTAGAAGATGAACTTGTCATCCTATTATTATATGTGGATGACTTATCCTTGACAGGAAATGAGAAACAGGTCATGGAAAGCAAGAAGAAACTAGCAGAAGAATTTGAGATGAAAGACCTTGGGTTAATGCATTATTTCTTAGGTCTGGATGTATGGAAAAGTTCAGAAGAAATATTTCTCAACCAGGGAAAGTATGTGGTAGAGATATTGAAGAGATTCAATATGTTGGAATGCAAAGTCATGGTCACACCCATGGACTCCAACCTGAAGCTGTTAGCTGATGACTCATCAGAGTTAGTGGATATGACTCATTACAGACAGATCATTGGGTCATTGATGTACTTAACAAATACCAGACCAGACATTTGTTTTGATGTGAACACCTTAAGTCAATATCTTGTTCAACCAAGACGGGTTCACCTAGTAACTGAAAAACATGTGATGAGATATCTGAAAGGGACTATAGACTTTGGTTTATATTATGATGGTATCCATGAGTATAGATTGTATGGCTACATAGATGCAGATTGGGCTGGAAGTATCTCAGACAAGAAAATCACACTAGGTAGATGCTTTTGTTTGGCATCTACTATGAGTTAATGGTTTAGCAGGAAACAGTCCAGTGTTTCTCGTAGCATGGCTGAAGCAGAATACATAGTAGATTTCTCTACTAAGTTGTGAAGCCATATGGCTTCGGAAGCTGATTTCAGGTCTCTTTGAACTGAATATGGATACTACATTGATTGTATGTGATAATGAGAGTTGTGATAACAGAGAACCTTGCGTTCCGTCGTAACACATAGAAATCCGGTATTTCTACATTCAAGATAATGATGCAGATGATGATGTTTCAGTATTTACATACTGTAGATACAGATGATGGTGATTCAGTATTTCTATATTGAATATATAGATGATGATGATTTCATTATTCCCATACTGAAGATATAGATGATGTTTCAGTATTTACATACTGTAGATGTAGATGATGGTGACCTAATTATGCTTTCCGTATTCACATACTGGAGATGTAGATGATGATAGTTTGGATGATGATGTACTGATGAAGCCTCTGTCTCGAGTAAAGTTCGAACACTTTCGAGACAAGCTTGGTGTTGTTTGGAAAGACCTTCCTCGAAAGGGGGAGTAGTGATGTTGCAGTGGGATTGTATCATCCCTAGGCATCTGCCCTAAAGTGATCCGGTGACCTCGGTCCTCGAGAATGAAGAGGGATTGTATCATCCCAGGAAGTCTGTCCAAAAGTGATCTGGTGACCTTGGTCCTCGAGAATGAAGAGGGATTGTATCATCCCATGACATTTGTCCAAAATAGATCCAGTGACTTTAGTCTTCATGAATGTGGTGGGATTGCATCATCCCTGAACTTCGGTTCAAAATGTATCCAGAGGTCTTGACCCCCGTGAATGTGGTGGGATTGCATCATCCTTGAACTTCGGTTCAAAATGTATCCAGAGGTCTCGACCCCCGTGAATGTGGTGGATTGCATCATTCTTGAACCTCGGTTCAAAATGTATTCGGAGGTCTCAGCCCCCATGAAAGTGGTGGATTACATCATCCCTGTACCTCAGTTCAAAATGTATCCAGAGGTCTTGGCCCCCATGAAAGTGGTAGGATTGCATCATCCCTGAACCTCGGTTCAAAATGTATCTGGAGATCTCGGTCCCTGTGAATTTGGTAGGATTGTATCATCCTTGAACTTCGGTTCAGAATGGATCTGGTGACTTCAATACTCGAGAACATTTGTTGATCCCATAATTCCTAGATGAAGGATTGTTTGAGTTCCACATATGTGTTGATCCCGTAATTCCGAAAGGAAGGATATTTAGAAACTCCGTAAAGACCTAAATCCTGTAATTCTGAAAGGAAGGATCATTGACTTGATCCCGTAATTCCAATAGGAAGGATTGTCTGAGTTCCACAGATGTGTTGATCCCGTAATTCCAATAGGAAGGATTGTCTGAGTTCCACATTTGTGTTGATCCCATAATTCTGAAAGGAAGGATCTTTAGCAACTCTATAAAGACCTAAATCTCGCAATTCTAAAAGGAAGGATCATTGACTTGATCCCATAATTCCAATAGGAAGGATTGTCTGAGTTCCACAGATGTGTTGATCCTGTATTTCCAATAGGAAGGATTGTCTGAGTTCCACATCTGTGTTGATCCCGTAATTATTAAAGGAAGGATCATTAGTAACTCCGTAAAGACCTAAATCTTGTAATTCCAAAAGGAAGGATCATTAAATTGATCCCGTAATTCCAATAGGAAGGATTGTCTGAGTTCCACAGATGTGTTGATCCCATAATTCCAATAGGAAGGAATGTCTGAGTTCCACAAATGTGTTGATCCTGTAATTTCGAAAGGAAGGATCGTTAGTAACTCTATAAAGACCTAAATACCGTAATTCCAAAAGGAAGGATCGTTAGTAACTCCGTAAAGACCTAAATCCTGTAATTCCTAAAGGAAGGATCATTGGTAACTCCGTAAAGACCTAAATCCCATAATTCCGAAAGGAAGGATCATGTTGATGTCTTGATGATGTTGATGTTTTGATCATGATGATGATGTTTCTGATCCAAAGATTAGATGTTGCTGATGATGATGATTTTCTCTGATCAAAATATCAGAAGTTGTTGATGATGATGATGTTCTT
>LPNX010967438.1:9643-134407 GCA_001517045.1 Pseudotsuga menziesii | reverse complement strand
ACACATGTCATAGCAACCAACCATCAAGTGCTAGTACTGCATGACTCCAATAAACCTTGATGAGGTTAACTGAAGCTGAAATGACCATCAGAAGTTGGTGAAAGAACCTAGTTCACTCCAGTTCATTAAATAATAATAAAATAATCAATAAATAATGATTAAATAATATATTTAATGCATGGAGGCGCCTTAACTGACTGTAACTGATTGGTTGAACTGAAAGTAACCCCCAGTCAGCAATTAGATGCATGAATGTCAACCAGATCACCCCTGGAGTGCTCCAGTTAGCCTCCTTGACTGTAGGTAGGTGTGGGAGTGACTGGGATGATGGTAATTAATGCTCCTTGATGTCAATTAAACTTAGGATAGTGGTTTAACAAGGCCAATTTGACTGAAGAGTGTGTATGATGGTAAATGTCTCCAACAGTTCTCTGATTAAGAGATTAGAATATCATGATTATGCTGTTGCTGATGATGATGATGTTCTCTGATTGAAAGATTAGAATATGATGATGATGATGTTTCTGATCGAAAGATCAGATGTTGCTGATGATGATTATTTTCTCTGATCGAAAGATCAGAAGTTGCTAATGATGATGATGTTCTTTGATTAAGAGATTAGAATATGATGATGATGCTGTTGCTGACGAAAAATATGTTCTCTAATCGAAAGATCAAAATATGATGATGATGATGTTTCTCTGATCGAAATATCAGAAGTTACTGATGATGATGTTCTCTGATCGAAAGATCAGAATATGATGATGATGATGTTTTATGATCGGAAGATCAGAAGTTGCTTATGATTATGATGTTGCTGATGATGATGATGTTTTCTGATCGAAATATCAGAATGCGATGATGATGATGATGTTTCTGATCAAAAGATCAGAATGTGATGATGATGAGATCTTATTGATGATGATGCTGTATTATCAAAGTATGATGATGATGATGTACTGATCGAAAGATCAGAATGTGATGATGAGTTGATGTTAGAGTATGATGATGTTCGGTTGATGATGTTTTTGATCGAAAGATCATAGGATGATGATAATGATGATTCTGATTGAAAGATTAGAGTATGATGATGATGATATTTTGAAGCTGATATTTTGATGATGATGATGTTGATGTTTTGATGATGGTTTGATGATGATTCTAATCGAAATATCAGAGTATGATGATGATGTTGTTGTTGATCGAAAGGCCAAAGTGCTGAAGAAGATGTTGCTGATCGAAAGGTCAAAGTGTTGAAGATGATGTTGCTAATCGAAAGGTGAAAGTGCTAAAGATGATGTTGCTGATCGAAAGGTCAAAGTGCTGAAGATGTTGCTGATTGAAAGGTAAAAGTGCTAAAGATGTTGCTATTGATTGAAGAGTCAAGCTGCTAAAGATGTTGCTGATCAAAGAGGTCAAAGTACTGATGATGTTGAAGACTAAAGATTGAAGATGAAGACTACATGATGTTGAAATGTTTCCAATGATTTATAGATGTGTTACCCTGATGATGTTGATGATGTACTCTCCTACTATTTTTGTTGTTATTGTAGAATACCCTTCTCGTTAAGGGGGAGTGTTGAAATATTGTAACTTCAAAGAATATTCTATATGTATCTTTTGTGGTCCCTGATGGTCCTACCAGGAGAACCACTTCTATTATCTTGTACCCCGATGCTTCTAATCGGAATAACTAATAAGAGTCATGAGGTTGTCCCCTCTAATTGTAAAGGTGGGTCATTAGCACCCCAGTGTGGTTACTTGAGCCTATATGTGTAACTCGAGCCTACATGATTAACTCGAGCCTACATGTCGGATGAGTTAATTGAAGTGAACGGATGAATATAAATAGAGGTGTAGCTCTCCTCATTTGAGACACACACTCTCACTTGTGTAGCACATTAGTGGAGAAGAGAAGTAGCTAGAGAAGGAGGAGGATCAGGCTTTGATCTCCTTGCTGGTTTTATCTTTTATCTTTTTGGGACATCTATATTGAGGAATCTTTTACTGGGTTTTTCCCTTTAGGGTTTTCCCAGGATAAATCTTTGTGTTCCTTTTGTATGGTTGTGCTGGTCTATCTTTCAGTGATCCTATTTATATGCTTTTGTTATGAAAATGAAATGAAATACTGATGTCTTAGCTAAGCATATGAAAATTTAACACTTCCTACATCGAGTACTTTGAGTGAGCCCATCATGATGGACGTGTCATTTCCTGCAAATATGATAGCTTATCAAGATAATCTCAAGTGTGTTGCAGAGCCTAGTCCTTCCTCTTCATGGACAGAGGAGGAGGACCCTTATGTGCTGCCGACATGGGCATTACAATCTTCTCACATGCACGATGTTGGATCAGGGTCCCGAAGCTACAGGAAAAGATGCTATATCAGGACAAGAAAGTCAAAGGAAATAGTACCTAGCGGCCGAGAAGAGAGAGCTCACCCACTGCACTAAAGGCAGCGGTGAAGACAGTAGGGCTCAGCTACCCTCATAAATAGAAAATGAGCAATAGGCCAAGGTATTGAAGATGAAGGACAGAAGGGAAGCGACCGAGGAAGTGTTGCCCATACCCATGATCAACAATGGGAAGCGTGGAAGACTACAAAAATCTGTGGTGTGATGGAAAGCGACAGTTCGAGTACAGATAGACTGACTGTCACAATTAGGGTTTTTGGGTTACTGTTGGGACAGGACCACAGTGTTGTAATGGTGAGACCTTCGGGCTACCTATAAAAGCATGTATTTTGTATTGTAAAAGGTTAGTTGTTCAGACATTCAGCTATTCAGATAATTCACTAGTCAGAGAGTTAGTTAGTTTGTTAGATCATAGTCATTTTGTATTATAGAAGAGTCGAGGTCTGGTTCTATTATTCAGTCTGTAGTATCTTACTGTAACCAGTAGCTGACTCCTAGAGCATGTATGTAACAATCCGCAAGGATTGAGAGTGTGAGAGAGAGAGAGAGAGAGGAAGAGTATATTGTAAGAGAAGCAATATAAGAAGAGAAGAGATCTAAGAGAGAAGGGCTCCTGGTTGTGTGCATGGAGTTACCCAGAAGATCTTAGCTGCATATGAGGTTGTGGCAGAACTGTGTTTACTCTCCCAAGTTATAATATATAAACCAGTTCCCATGGACGTAGCTTCTACCCTGGAAGCGAACAATGTAAAATCAGTGTGTTGTGTGATTGATTCATGTGATTGTGTCTACTTATTGCTATCTGTCATTAATTACATGAAATTTTCTTACAGTTAATGTATGTATGCTATCTTTCAGTTTACAGTTGCTTAGAAGGTTGAACTACACGTTGAATCCATTAAGTGTTCGGTGTATGAGTTTACCAGTGCTTGATTCATGATAGTAATAGTTACAGTGTTAAGTGATTTATGTATAAAAGTTCAGCAAGATTGCGCATAGTCGATGTTAATCATATTAGACCATAGAAGTCTAAGTGAGGCTGTTTAACATAGCTAGTGTACCTAAGGGAGAAAGCCCTTAGACCTTGAGAGTTGTATTAGTCCTACTATAGGAGATATGGCAAGGACAGACAGGCAGCCTCGCACCGTCGAGGAAGTTGCGGTGTGATATATTGCAGGAGAGAAGGCAAGTAGAGGGGAAGGGTGCGCATCGTCTGTGAGGATGCGATGCGATAGAGTCCTTCTCCTATCAGAGTCAGTGAGTAAGAGAGAACATCGCCTTGTGGAGAGATCCCGTGGGATAAGAAGAGATAAGAACCACGAGGATGCTACAGAACCTAGTTGAGGACACTTGAGTCTTTAGCCAACCCATAAGATCACTTCGGGTGAGACTTCAGGCCGTTCTGCAGTCTGTTTCCAAAAGGGCCAGTGAGCTAGGGGTATTGTTGGTACATAACAAGTAAACCCAGGTCTGCCTAGTTGTAACCAACAAATGGTTTCGTTGCCAGTTTTGAACAAACTGAAGAGCTAATGTTCTGTTGGCATCCTACTAAATAAGAACTCAACTAGTGGGTTGGGTATATAGAAAAAGAATTTGCTGCGACAGAAAACAAGAGTCCTACGTTGAGTACAGAGGACTGGTTACAAAAACATATCTTCACAGACCTGCATAAGATATTTTTTACGACCTTTGCAAATGAGTTGTATGACTGGTTATCAAAGTTGACTGATAAGCATATATTCAAGCAGAAAAGGCACATTGTCTGGACATTAGAGCTGATTCAGATGGTCAGGAGCATTGATAATCCCACTTCACGAGTTGTATACTTTTGGCTTGCGAGTGTGCTAGAAGGCTTCATCACAGAGTTTGCAGTTGATCAAAGAAAAAGCTTCAGTGAAGCCGAGCGGTACTTCTTCAAAGGATATCGTGGTAAGTACCTGAACTCTTTAAATTTTTCCATTAAGATGCTATTACATGGAAAAGGAGTAATGGATATATTCTCAAATGAATAAGCTAAGAAAGTGTAATGTCACAAGAGTTTGAGAGTGATTTTGATGACATTGGATGTACACATAGTCGTAAGAAATATAAAGTAGATTTCATATCTTCTATAATTGAAAATAGTTCAGATCATACTAGAGAACAGAGTCACAGTAATACAGAAAGAATAGAATGGGTTATCCCTTACCACCATTATACCCCACAGAAATCAACCGGGACTCAGAATAATCCCGCAGGAACCCCATATAGTAGCTCACATACAGTACATACTACCGCTACATCACCTACATCTACACCACCAAGTGGTAGTCACATAGCAAATCATCATCCACCACGTAGAAATAGAATGGGGGATGACATGAAGCTACCTACCTTTAAGGGTACAGGGGCACAAGACCCAGAACAACATTGGTTTCTATGTGAAGCTATGTGGACCATTAAAGGGATCCAAGAGGATAATATTAAACTTGTACAGTTGGTCACCACACTTAGGGAATGAGCCTTAACATGGTATATGAAGTATACCTTAGTGCTGCCCAGAATGCTCGTACGAGTCAGGACCACCATGATCAAAGAATTTAAGAAACCTAAGTCTGAGTCACAGTGTATCACAGATCTCAAAGACATTAAATAGCTACCTTCAGAGTCAGTATGGGACTTTGATCAGAAATTCAAAGCTCTTATAGACCAAGTTAGCTTTGAGTTTGCACCGGAGCAGCATAAGGAATGGTTTATTGCAGCACTGCTCCCCCTTATCAGACTGCCACTGATGCAGTAGAAAATCTAGACGTGGGATGGCATGTTGGAGATGGAAATGAAACTAGAGGCTTCCCCTCTAGCTGAGACTAGTACAGGAATGACAAGCTTGCAAAACTAGTTAGGTAATCTCACCTTACATATGCATGAGATTAAGAAAGGCAAAGAGATTACACAAGAACTATGGTGCAAAAAGTGTAAAGGATAGGGCCATATGAAAGATAACTGTCCAGTATTTGTTGAATATCTAGCAAGTGGGGCTCCTACCCCCTTAGCACAGACCTAAGGGCCATGGTGTGAACTCTGCAGAACTAGAGGACATAGACCACAAGAATGCCCTTTACTTCAGAAGTATGTACAGACCCCTAAGAACTTATATTGTAACTTTTGTAAGTCAGTAGGACACGATAAAAATAATTGTCAATCTTACGATCTCATGGTCGAGAGAAAACATGACTTGTACAGAGTCCAATTAGAGACACCAGGTCCAGCAGCAGGACCACAGCATGAACCGGCTTATATTGTCCATGGAGGAGGATTCAGAGGATGAGGTCATGGAGGAGGATTCAGAGGACGAGACCATGGAGGAGGCTTTGGCCATGGCCGTGGACCAATTACTTGTTACAACTGTGGAGTTATAGGACATTATGCTAGGGATTTCCAGAACCCTACTACGACATGTAACTATTGCAAGTCCTACGATCATCCTATAGAAGAGTGTCTGATATTGTTAGCCAAGATTAGGGACCCTAATCCAACAGTAAAATAGAACATTTAGCTTATTGCTACTGAGCAGAAAGAACCAAAACCAAGAGTCAACATTGTGACTCGCAGCGGTGCTTCTACTAGTAGAACATCGCAGGATGATGAGAAGAATACAGGTTCGTAGTGGGTACGCAAAGCTACTAATAAATCAACACCACTTGAACTGCAGAAGAATAAAGAAACATTTCAGGAAGCTAAAAATTTCTTTAATGACCCTACACCATCAGGATCGCAGGTACTGCCATCTAGGGGCGTACCGAAGCAAACACCATGTGGCGTTATCCCTGTACAGATATCGCAAGCTACCACATCGGGAAGGTGCAACAAGGATGAGTCGATAGGAAGTGTACAATCCTTCCTATGGAGTTGCTTAAAACTCATGAGAAATGAGAAAGCTATCGGAGCGCTTCAGTGCATCATGCATCAGTGTCAACCGTCTTCTTCCGTGAACAGTGCACAGCATGCTGTTCATAATATTATGGGACATACAAGAACATGAAGAGAGATGAGGCTCACATCACAAGTCGGAGAATTTGAAATGGATGAGGTAATCCTAGATTTAGGATCAGAGGTAAACATTCTGAATAAGCAGACATGGGAACAGATGGGTAGCCCTAAGTTAGCGAGATCACCTATCCATATGAGACTAGCCAATCAGCAGAGGGTATCGCTACTAGGTCGATTACCGCAAGTGCCAGTTGAAATTAACAGAGTTCACAGCTTTGCAGACTTTGAAGTTATAGAAATCATTGGTGATAGTAGACCCTATCCAGTGCTACTAGGTATTGATTGGGAAATCGGTAACATGGCCGTTATCAATTTAAAGAAAAGACAAATGACCTTTGAGGATACACAGATCTGGGTCATCACACCGTTGGATCCTCTTTAGAGTCCTAGATATATTGAACCTATCCGAGCAGAGAATGAGGTGCGTAATATGGAGCGCCTCTATCAGATGATAGCTAATCAGAGTGATTACATCAATTCGACCATAGAAGGAAACATTAGTTGGCGATGCGACAGCTCATGCGCATCAGACTCGTATGTTGGTCTAGAGAACTGGTAGAACAGACTTTACGAAGTCTCATCTCGTAGATGTGCATTTATGACTAAGTCACTATGATGGATTGGTGCAGATATTAAGGATACTCCATTGTTTGATGGCTTAACAGATGTCAACGGCTTCCTACAGCAGTTTGAACAAGAAATTCCTCATGAGCAGAGGATGTCCGTTATTGACCTTGCAGTAAGAGCCACACCTGCAAGATGGTGGTAGGCACATAAATAACATATCACCTCATGGGATGACTTCAAGAGATTGATGGTGATCAGGTTTTCTAATGACAAGGAGTGTCTACAGCAAAGGTATACAGGAGAAAGTGACCCCAGGTCACACATTCAGAGTTGTGAATAGAATTGGTTGGACATTCCCAAGGATGAATGGGTTCACCTATTCATTCACACTTTATACCAAATTCCAAAGAATTGGTACACTGAGACCGAGTTACACAGAGGAACCATTACATGTCCACTTATGATAGACAACTTTGAACTCACTTTCGCTTTTTAATTTGAGTATCCAAGTATTGATCAAGCCCTAGACATTTTCAAGACTAAGATATTTGAAGACTGTACCCTATTAGTGCATATTCAGCCTAAATGGGCCATCCAGTTAGAAGATGTGCTCAAGTGTTATAAATTCACAGCAGAACCAGAGGATGACGATGAGGATCCTCATAGCATCAACATTCTGGAGTCAGAAGGGACTCGCGACATTGATGGCCCGAAACTAGAGATTGCCGCCATCACAGACCCTATCAAGATTAAAAAGATCAACATTGGCACCAAAACAAAACCAAATTTTGCCTCAATTGGAGACTATTGGGATGATAAAACGGTAGGACACATTGCAGATCTATTACATGACTTTCAGGACTTATTTCCCACTAAGTTCATAGAAATGAAGGGAATAGTTGGAGACTTGGGAGTAATGAGGATACCTTTGAAAGAGGATGCTAGGCCAGTTAAGCAGCATCCATACAGATTAAATCCTCACTATAAAGAAAAAGTCAAGGATGAGATCGATAAGATGCTAGCAGTAGGCATCATCGAGCCAGTAGAAGAAAGCGAGTGGGTTAGTCCCATGGTCATGCAAGAAAAGAAAACCAAAGGAGAAATCATAATTTGTGTCGATTTGCGCAAACTCAACGATGCATCACTTCATGACCCATTTCTGACACCATTTACTGATGAAGTTCTAGACAATGTGGGAGGACAGGAGGTCTACTCCTTCACTGATGGCTTTTCAGGCTATCACCAAATCAGAATCCATCCAGAGGATTGATACAAGACCACTTTTGTGATAGAATGGGGTTCATTCCAGTATACGGTAATGCCCTTTGGTCTTAAGAATGCACCAACTATCTTTTCCATAGTAGTAGTTGCTATATTTAAAGAATACATCCATAAATTCCTAGAAGTTTATTTTGATGGCTGGACTGTATTTGGATTAATCAACAAGCATNAGAAATGTAGGCAATATCAGATTTCTCTTAACTTGAAGAAATGTATATTCTGTGCGCCATTTGGTATTTTGTTGGGTCATATTGTTTGCAGACAAGGATTAATGGTAGATCCTACAAAGATTGCCATCATTGTCAATATTCCAGCACCCAACTCAGTCAAGCAATTGAGGACAGTGCTCGGTCATACCGAGTACTATAGAAAATTCATCAAGGGTTATGCCAAGATCACAGCACCGATGGAAAAGCTATTGAAGAAAGACATGAAATTCCTATGGAATGAGGAATGCCAGCACAGTCTAGACACACTTAAAGAGAAGATGGTTACAGCACCCATATTAGTATTTCCAGATTGGCACAATCCATTTCATGTACATGTGGATGCATCTGGCATCACACTAGGGATCGTCTTAACTCAACCAGGAGAAGGGGGTATCGATCACCCTATCGCATACTAAAGCAGAAAGCTATCCACTGCAGAAAATAACTACACCACTACAGAAAGAGAAGGATTAGCCATGTAATATGCTTTACAGAAGTTCAGGCACTTCCTGTTGGGTGCCCCATTCAAGATGTTCACTAACCACTCCGCTCTAAAGTACTTGGTCAATAAGCTAGTATTAGGAGGAAAAATTTGCAGATGGATACTTCTATTTTAGGAGTATGATTTCGAAATTATTGTAAAACCAGGAAGATTGAATGTCGGACCTGATCATCTGTTGCGGATAGATTGAGGAGAAGAACCAAGTAACTTAGAAGATAATTTGCCAGATGCGCAATTATTTTCTATCTAGATCGCCGATGAATATTATGCATATATTATTCACTTTCTCACAACAGAGTGGGCAGCTGTTGAGTTTAATAAGCAGCAAAAGAAGCAGTTAGTTGTTAAAGCAGCAGACATCACTTTGATCACAGGACAGTTATACAAATTGGTCCAAATGAAGTCCTGCGCAGATGCGTTATGCCGCACAAGAAAGAGGCCATTATCAAAGAAGCACATTCAGGTACAGCAGGAGGTCATTTCGTAGGAAAGCCGACTACACAGAAAATTCTGACTCCAGGATTATGGTGGCCTACTTTGCATAAGGATACTAAGGAATTTTGTAGATGCTGCGATATCAGCTAGAGGGTAGGAAAACCTTCACGAAGAGATGAGATGCTGCTACGACCACAGATCACGTTGCGAGCATTTGACAAGTGGGATATAGATTTTGTGGGTCCTATCAACCCACCAGGAAAATGAACTACTGCAAGATACATCATCACAGGAATAGAATACCTCACCATATGGGCAGAGGCCAAAGCAGTAAGGAATTGTGATGCTGCTACAGCCGCATAGTTCATTTTTGAAAAAATCATCAGCAGATTTGGATGTCCAGTCATTTTGATGAGCGATCAAGGCACACACTGTCTGAATCGCACTATTGAGGCCTTGACGGAGGAATTCCAGATATAGCACCATAAGAGCACTCCCTACCACCCACAAGCTAATGGTATGGTGGAGGCCTTTAACAATATTCTATAAAATGCTCTTACTAACATCTGTAACAGCCAAAGAAATGATTGGGACCTCAGGGTTAACACTATATTATGGGATTATAGGACTACATGCAAAAAACTTACAGGGCACACACCTTTCAGCTTGGTGTATGGATAAGAGTCTGTTATGCCTATGGAATATATTATTCCCAGTTTAATATTTTCTCAAATGACCGGAATGGCTGATACAGACACGATGAATGAAAGACTAGCACAGTTGCTTTCCTTAGAGGAAGACAGATTCATCGTAGGATTCCATCAGAAAGTGTAGAAGGCACGAGAAAAATCTTGGCATGACAGGCACATTAAGAGTAAGACTTTTCAGATAGCAGACCTAGTGCTCCTCTATGGAAGTAAGTTTATTAATTTTCTAGGGAATTTCAAGACGCATTGGTTGGGGCCATATCAGATACAACAAGTTACAGAAGAAGGTGTCGTTCAGCTCAGCAAACTGAATGGGGAACTTCTTCCCACTTTGATTAATGGCAGCAGGCTTAAGCTCTATAGTGATAGTCACTCCACCTCTCAGCCCTAACTCAGATAGTGTATGAAAGTGCAGATGCCCAGTGTAGTTGAAAGGAGGCATCGTACCGGTAATGAGTCTACACCGGCAGGTAAAAAAAATTAAAAAAAATTAAAAAAAAAATCTCTAAGTATAAGTTTATGTTGCGCAAGTCGTAGGACGCTTGTGGAGTTTTGAACGTTGAGGAGGTTCACACCATCATTTTGTTCCGATGATGTGGTGAGGCATCGCAGCAAGGTGATGTTTCCCCATGCCATGTAGACACTTTTGAAAAGGGATAGAAGGCCAGTCACTTCACCTTCTAACAAGTAGTTAATCCAGATACGATAGGTATCCGTTGCCCTATATTTGGCAACAGTATAATGATTTTTCTAGATTTGGTAAAATCTTTGACGAGACCGGTGCCTGCACACAAGTTTCGAGGGAAATTTGATCGGATTTCAGCAATTAATGAGGATCGAAATGACGGTTGTTCTCTTGTCCATGCAGTTAATACTGCTGACGGGTCAAGTCTAAATGACCGTTGCTTCATAGATTATTGCCTTTGTTATAAATATAGAGATCATTCATACAGAAGGGTTACTTTTGTGATTTTCGAGAGTTACAGAGTAATTTGAAGAGCTTTCCCTATGTAAAGATACTCCAGTTATAGAGTGTTAGTGTTTCCCAATTTCACAGCCATTGCCAGTCCAGAGTACTGCACCGAGTGGTTTCTGTCGGAGATGGAACCTTTAGAAGACATTGTGAAATGATTCCAGAGTGGTGGCCTCATGTCTGCTATGACGACACCACCCAAGGGTGTGAAAATAGGAACATCACAGGTCAGAAAACCACCAAGGATGAGGAGTCAAGATTAGATAGTAGAAGATTCCAGCTTAGAACAGAGAAAAAGGAAAAGGAGGAAAGTAAAAGTGAGAAAAAGAAAGAGAAGGACAACTCGGATGGCTGTGTGCATGGAGTTTCCTAGAAGATCTCACAGAAAGAAAAAAAGGACCAAGAAACAAGCATATGAGACACTAAAAAAAAAAGGAAAAAGGAAAGGAACGAAGCAAAAATACAGCATGCAGACAAAGGATTGTTCTCAGAATGGAATTCATAGCCTGTATAGTTTTCATATGAAAGGATCTAGACTGAATGAAACGTGTGAGAAGGATAGAAGATATAGATTTCTATTTCCTTTTTGATAAAATTTCTAACCCAGATAAAGAGGAAAGGATATCTGTGGAAGGCTTCTCAAAAGCTTAAGATCCTTCAAAGAGCTGCTCACCCACGAAATGACCTATATACAACTTTGGAGTATATCAGGTATCGCAAGCGACGAGAGTGAGAGCATGATAATGAGGGAAGGAAAAATATGAGAGACATATGGACTAAGTATACATAAGACTCAAGTATCAGTCAATCTATGCTTGAAACGGCACAAGAGTCTGTTGAAGCTATGGAGAAAGAAGTTGCAGGACTTCGAGAGAAACTTACAAGGAATTAGCAGGAAGCAAAGGCGAAGCTACAGCAAGAGAAACCAGTTGTTAGTGGCTCAGGGGCGAGCCACAAGTAAGTGTTAGGGGACTGTTGGAGTAGGGTCCCGCAGCTATAGGAAAAGATGCTATATCGGGACAAGAAAGTCAAAGGAAACAGTACCTGAGCAACCGAGAAGAGAGAGCTCACCCACTGCACTAAAGTAAGAAGCAAAGACAGGAGGGCTTAGCTACCCTCATAAATAGAAAAGGAGCAACGGGCTGAGGTATTGAAGATGAAGGACAGAAGGGAAGTGATCGAGGAAGCGGTGCCCATACCCACGATCAGTGCCAAGAAGCATGGAAGACTGCACAAAGCTGTGGTGTGATGGAAAACGACAGTTCAAGTACAGATAGACAGACTATCACAGTTAGGGTTTTTGGGTTATTGTTGGGACAGGCCCACAGTGTTGTAATGGCGAGACCTTCGGGCCACCTATAAAAGCATGTATTTTGTATTGTAAAAGGTTAGCTATTTAGACATTGAGCTATTTAGATAATTCACTAGTCAGAGAGTCAGTTAGTCTGTTAGCTCATAGTCATTTTGTATTATAGAAGAGTGGATCTTTGGTTCTATTATTCAATCTGTAGTATCTTACTGTAACTAGTAGCTGACTCCTAGAGCATGTATGTAACAATATGCAGGGATTGAGAGTGAGAGAGAGAGAGAGAGGAAGAGTATATTTTAAGAGAAGCAATATAAGAAGAGAAGAGATCTAAGAGAGAAGGGCTCCCGATTGTGTGCGTGGAGTTACCTAGAAGATCTCAGCTATATATGAGGTTGCAATGGAATTGTGTTTACTCTCCCAAGTTATAATATTAAACCAGTTCCTGTGGATGTAGCTTCTATCCTGGAAGAGAACCATGTAGAATCAGTGTGTTGTGTGATTGATTCATGTGATTGTGTCTACTTATTGCTATCTGTCATTCATTACATGAACTTTGCTTACAGTTAATGTATGTATGCTATCTTTCAATTTACAGTAGCTTAGAAGGTTGAACTACGCATTGAATCCGTTAAATGTTCAATGTATGAGTTTACCAGTGCTTGATTCATGATAGTAAAAGTTACAGTGTTAAGTGATTTATGTATACAAGTTCAGCAAGATTGTGCATAGTCTATGTTAAGCATATTACACTGTAGAAGTCTAAGTGAGGCTGTTTAACTCAGCTAGTGTACCTAAGGGAGAAATCCCTTAGACCTCGAGAGTCATATTAAGCCCTACTATAGGAGATATCGCAAAGACAGACAGGAAACCTCGCACCATCGGGGAAGTTGCGGTGTGAGATATCGCAGGAGAGAAGGCAAGTAGAGGGGAACGGTGCACATCCTCTACAAGGCTGCGATGCGATAGAGTCCTTATCCTATTAGAGTCAATGAGTAAGAGAGAACATCACCTCGTGGAGAGATCCTGTGGGCTAATAAAAGATAAGAACCACCAGGATGCTACAAAAAATGGTTGAGGACACTTGAGTCTTTAGCCAACCCATAAGATCACTTTGGGTGAGACTTCAGGCCATTCTGCAGTCTGTTGTCGAAAGGGCCAGTGAGCTAGGGGTATTGTTGGTACATAACAACTAAACCTAGGTTTTCCCAGTTGTAACCAACACATGACTTCCTTGATACAGTTTTCCCTTCAGATGAAGCAATTATTGAGGCTATGTCCGGAGTTGAGCCACCATGGAAGAAACTCCATCATAGATCTTACTTTCTTCCTAAGCTTGACCACTTGGAGAGTGAGGACTTTAGGGCTATTCTTAGTGCAAGATTTGGTAGTCCTATGGTTCTGTTAAGCTCTCCTGGTCAGATGGCTGACGAAATACTGGCGAACATATCTTCAATGATTCCTATCAACATCTCTCGCGATCTTAGTGGGATAGAGAATGTCTATATTGGTGCGGAATGTTCCCATGCTAAGATTCTAGATTACGCCGAGCTATTTAAGGAATTATGTGACATATTTTCTTGGTCTTATGATGAAATGCCAGGTATCGACCCTCGTATTGTCGAGCACGTAATTAAGACTTATCCCAATGCTAAGCCCTTTCAACAATGCTTGCATGTGGTGAATCCTAGGAAAGCACCCATGATTAAGGTAGAGATAGAGAAAATGTTAAAATCCAGTTTTATATATCATGTTCCCTTGAAAGAGTGGGTGTAAAACCCCATTCCGGTGGATAAGAATCCAGGAGCGATCCGCATATGTACTGATTTCCCTGATTTGAATCATGCCTGTCCTAAGGACAATTTCCCCACACCATTTATTGATCAGATTTTGGATGAGTGTGTGGGTAGCAAGGTTTTTTCCTTTATGGATGGCTTTACTAGATATAATTAGATACAAATTAAACCTGAGGACCAACATAATACTGCATTTATTTTTCCTTGGGGAACTTTTGCATATTGGAAAATGCCTTTCAGCCTTAAAAATGCTGGAGCTACATTTCAGCGGGCAATGACCTTGATCTTCCACGATCTCAAGTCAATTATCAAGCTATTTTTGGATGACCTTGCTGCTTATTCTCATATGAGAATGCATCATCCCTATCACTTGAGATTGGTATTCGAAAGATGCCGTCATTATTTGGTTAGGTTAAATCCTCATAAGTGCATCATTTGTGTGAAGTCAGGTCATTTGTTAGGATTCATCATTTCTAAAGAGGGTATAAGAGTCGACCCTTTGAAGGTTGAGGAAATACTTCAGTTGTCTCCCCCGAAGAATATTCGTCATATTCAATGTTTGGAAGGCATGGAAAACTTCTTACGAAGATTTGTTGTCAACTTTGCCAATTTGACTAGAGGCTTCATGCATCTATTAAAGAAGGAAACCACCTTTTTTTGGGATGAGTGAGCCCAGCAGTCCTTTGATGCACTCAAGAGAGCCCTAGCATCGGCCCCAGTGATTAGTCCCCTAGAATATAGCCATGATTTTATACTATATGTGGCCACGTCTATCGAGACGATTGGTATGGTTTTGTTTCAAGAGGATGAGGAGCTCCAATAGCATGTCATATACAATCTGATTCAGAACCTTATTGATGCAGAGATTCGTTACTCTCATGTCGAGAAGCTTGCTTTAGCTACCGTACATGCGGTTCAGCGGTTGAGACATTATATTCTTCTTCGCTAGACCGTGGTTGTAGCCCATGTTAATCCATTTCAATTCATCCTCACTCGAAGGATGATTGGGGGAAAATATAATAAATGGATTGTCATTTTGCAAGAATTCGATCCCAAATTTGTTTTGGCAAAATAAAAGAAGTCTTTAATTTTTGCAGAGCTTATATCAGATTTCGTGAGCGAGACCGAGGAGTTGGTTTGTGAAGATGCGTTTGTCGATGAACACATCTTATTAATCTCAACTTTAGACCCATGGTATGGGGATATCATAATATATTTACAAACATTGAAGGTCCCCACTCACCTCTCATGAGATGAATGACAACGATTACGTCACATCTCAAAGAACTACCTCATAGTGGATAACACTTTGTACCATCGTGGGGTAGATTCCAATTTACAACGTTGTTTAACTCATGAAGAGGCTGTGGTAGTGCTGAATGATTTCCATGGAGGGGCATGTGGTGGTCATTTATCTAGGATTTATACAGCTCAAAATATCTTAAGAGCGGGTTATTTCTGGCTGTCGATCTTTAAGGATTGTGTAGATGTGGTCAAGAGGTGGCACCCTTGCTAGGTGTTCGCATATAATATGCACTCGAAACCTACCCCATTACATACCATTATCACAGTCGGTCCCTTCACTAAGTGGGGGCTTGATTTTATGGATTGCAACCCAAATTCGGATGGGGGGGCACCATCATATCATAGTGGCTGTTGATTAATTCATGAAATGTGCTGAGGCTATGCCTACAATTAAATCCAATAGTGAGACAGCCGCCCACTTCGTATTCAACCAAATTATTACTCGGTTTGGATTTCTGAAAGAGCTTGTCACTGACCATGGCTCGCACTTTTAGAATCGTATGATGGAAGAGTTGGCATCAAAGTTACGGTACAAGCAAGAGAATTCCTCCTCTTACTACCCTCAAGCGAATGGACAGGTAGAAGCAGTGAATAAATCACTCAAATCGATTCTCCAATGAACCATCGCACAAAGCAAGAATAATTGGCACATCATGTTATATCCTCCTTTGTGGGCATATAGAACCACTGTTAAGACTGCCACAAGTTTTTCTCCATATCAAATTGTACATGGAGTGGAGTCGATATTGCTGGTTGAATGTGAGATTCCCTCTTTGAAGATAGATGTAGAACTCTTAACAGACACTTCACCACTGGAGCAGCATTTAGTCCACCTTGAGAAACTTGATGACCAGTGTCGAGATGCCTTGGTGGCTCTACAAGTCAATAAATGTTGCGTAAAGGTCCAGTACAATAATTCTGCCTGTCCAAGGAGGTTTAGTGAGGGAGACTTGGTCCTTTTGTGTGATCAACCGAAACAACCCTTGGGTACAGGAAAATTTAATCCCATGTGGCGTGGTCCTTATGTGGTCAAACGTGTCTTAGAGAATGGTGCTTATGAGTTAGTGGATTATGAGGGAATGGCCTTGGCAGAGCCTAGAAATGGGCTCTATCTCAAGAATTACTATGCATGATTTTCATCCAAGGCTGGTTATTGTATATTATTGTACAATTTTTCATAGTTAGGTATTTTTCTTATAGTGATCGGGTTTGTGATTAGTTTCCGTTTCTTTTGGTAGATGTCAATGGAATATTCCACCTACATAGGATTCGCGGATGGTGCGAACCGTCACACTCAAGACTCAGCCTCTGCTGCTTGGGTGATTTATACTCCTATCATTCAGGTACTATCTTCAGGAGGCATATGTCTGCGGCCATCTTCCAACAATGTTGTTGAATATAGTGTCGTTATTGAGCTTCTACGGGATGCCATTTCACATGGTGTTCTCTCTCTTGAGGTACGTCTTGATTCAGAGTTAGTAGTGTCAGAATGGTTTGTACCATGTTAGAGATCTGATGTTATTAAGAATATTCTTACATGTGAGATTATTAGAATGACAATTTGACAATATAACATACATAAACATTCCAAGGATTAATAATCAAGTTGCTGACTCATATGTTAACTACATGTTAGATTGACATTTGTTTCATTCACAATAAATTCATCACAAACACAATTTTTACACATGTAAATAAATAAACTGATCACCATAAAAGAATTATATAACATCCAAAATGTGGTAATACATAGTGTCATGATACAAAATTGGGGCTCTCGAATCACCAACATATAATACACGGTAGTACAAAATGTATAGACTCCCAGGTATCTAATCATGTGGAGGAGGAGGAGGGTTGTGATCATGGAAGGTCACTACAGCTCTAGCTATCCATCGAAATAATCGCACCGATGCTCGTGGTACACCCACCACCTGGCACTGCATAGCCTCAGGCAAGTCCTAGACTTACGCCATGCGACCCCTTTGTGTCAACCTCACAAAATTGGTATGAATGCTCTGGAGTGTCCACTCCGCATCCACACCCGTGATATCATCTCCTCTTCCCCTCCATCTATGACAAGGGATCCTTCCAGCTACCATGGTCTCACATCTACACATAAATGGTAGATGTCACTATGTATTGTCATGCAAAAATATGTCTTTTGATTCCATATAATTAGAAAACACAAAAAAATTAAATAACTCAAAAATTTTTAAAAAAAAAGAGAGGGTCGAGATTTGTTACCTATATCACCATATTCCGATCCTAGTGGTAGCGGCATGTCCGGGTCCCCTCAAAAATCTATCCCCACATAGGGGTATTCATCAATGGCAACTATCTGTCATTGCCACCACGGAAAGAAGTCAGCTGGATAGGGGTTGGCCACCCTACCTTCCCCTAGTCTGTGCATAGCATCTGCCCAATGGCATTTGGCTGGATCTCAAACCCCATGAAGAGGAACGTCCACTCTGGGGCTCAATCTTGGAACACGCTCGAAGAAAAATGTGCTCAAAATACTGCTGAACCTGAAGTTCAGCACTCTTCCTGGCTTACACTCACTGAGCTGATGTTTCATGTTGCTCAGTATTGTAGTGCTCTAGTCATAAATCGTGGGTCTCATGCACTCCACTACATAGAACATCAGAGGCTGTGAGGCCTAGTGGAGTGATGCCAAGCCTGCTATCCTGCCCAATGTCAATAGTATGGCCTTTAGGCCCAACACCTGTATAGCATTGGTAGGGTCCTGACTCCCCACCTTCTCTATGTCTGGATAGTAGTACACCACAATGTACTCATCGATAGTCAGGCCACCTCTTGGCCCACCACGAGACCAAAGGTTCACTACCTCCCCCCGTTGAGAAAGCCCAGTAATGAAGTATATGTCCTCCACCTCTATAGTGAGGGACATCCCATATATCTGGAAGGACTTAGAGTCTGGATCCCACTAATCCACCAGCATCTGCAATAGTCTTGGTTTGGCCCTCAAGCCACCAAAACACCAAAACTTATAGAGTCCACATACATGTAGAGCTTGTTGAGCCATTAGATCGGCCCTTACTGCTTTCTCTACCTCACCATGTTCACGCTCTCTCCACTCTAGGACCATCCTGCATAAGAAATTGCAAATTTTCCCATTAAATTGCTTGAAAACCTTATGCACAGCCTCATATTCGAATTTTTTTAAAACAACCATGTATGTACACGAGTATGGGGGAATTTTCCATGTATATCTATCCCTATACATGTAAAAACCCTCAATTTCCATGTGGCCCGTAGCACCCTTTTTAGTTTGGCCTAGAAAGCTTAATTAACCACGGAATTTGATAAAAATTGCATTGAAATAGAAGAGAAGAGCATGGGTAAGTACCTGGAAGAAACGGTAGTGGATTCCGCCAGCTGGATCTCCTGGAATTCGCTATTGAAAATCCGAGCTCAAATGGGAAAAAAATTCAAATGTTTTATAATATTTTGAATTGCTTATTATTTATATAAAAATTTTACCCCCTTTCCTATAGTTTCGACAATTTCTAACCATTTTGGACCATTTTTGACATAATTCATGATGTAGATGACCTTTTTCAGTGTCGTTTTAGCCGTTGGATTGACCCATTCATGCTGATCTCAGGTATCATGTCTAAATTGGCATAAAGGTTAGGTTTCATCACCATTTGCATTTTGCATGACCTTATGACCATTTCATCATAACCTTAGGTACGAACCCACTCTATTATGTCACGGAACCTTCTTGTTTTAGAAGTGGCATGATATGAGTGGTAGAGCTTCACCTTACATGGGTACCCTAGTTAGCGCCTTATTTGCATTTGGTGCCCATGTTGACATTTTCTCCTTTAGGGTGTGGGAGTCTGTTGTATAATATTGCCATGACATTTCACAAGAGCCTCATACTCCTCTTGATCTTTTGCTAGCCTATTTCCCTCAGGACTCCCTCATGTCAAGTTGTGAATGCATTATCATGAGCTTTTCCTACATTATTGAGCTTTATGATAGCTTCCACGACATTGTGTTTCAGCCATATAGCCCGAGCTTGTCTCATGTCTAGCCATGTAGAGCCATTTTTTATATCCTTCGTAGCTTGTTTCCCTTTTTATCGGGAGGGGATTTTCCTCCGAGTGTCGATATCCTACACATGTATCCTTGCATTGAGCATAGGTATGTTCCTTTACTTGGAACTAGTTTGTTTTCCCTTATGACACTCGTCTCCTCCTAGTCTGTAACTATAAAGCAATTTTATTATTTTTCAATATTTTTAAATAATTGAAAAAGTCCAAAAAAATCAAAAAACCAAAAATCCAGACAAGGAAAGATGCTATCTTTGGCAGCTGTCGAGTCGTGTCACCTTCGAACAAACCAATGTATATCACATACATTGGTTGGGTTTATAGTTTGAATTTAGGAGCTGTACTCATTTATCTGAGTTTATCTCCACCAACTGCTTAAGCTTCCAGTCCCCATGGAGCCTCTGTCTATGCCTCCTGTGTCGCAGAGATGTCCCAGTTTGTATATCAAGTCTATGCTTCCTTCATTCAGTCACCATACACCATTATGCTCTTGTTCAAAGGAATTTGAAGCCTGAGTCGGACATTCCTCAGTTATCTTGACTTTGCATGTAGGCCATTCCCGATACAATTACTGGTTCTTGCACCTTATGATCAAGTCCTTCCACATTATACAGCTTTGCTGAGTACCTTGTGTTGGATGATGGGGGATGCCTTAATTCCCTCCTTCCAGTGGATTTCATCCCATCGACTTCAGATCATTTATTCTGGGATTGGAATCTAGAGTCATTTTGAGTGCCTTGAGACTCACATTCATCAGTGGAAGGTTCTCTCGCCATTGACAGTCTTTGGGAATACATCATCGTCCCCTGATCGATGGATCCTCTCAAGTGTTCAACCTCAACACATTTATTCACAATTGTTATTTTTCACTCTAGTACCTTGATTCCCTTTTTCATTATCAGTGGGTGATCTCGTGTCTGTTAACGGTATACATTAATGACGGGTAATCAGACGATGGACTACTATGTTCGACTTCGACACCTCTATTCACATAGTAGGACATGTACTCGTAGATGTTGGTGTAGAATACTTTCCATATTGGTGGCATCTCTTATATGCTACCTCCTTGATCGTGCCAGTGTTCATGAGATTTTATCTCTCATGACTTGATTCCAGTATATGTCAGACATTTCCAGCCACTATGGAGATCTTGATATGTTATATATCTTCAGCCATTATGGATATCATGGTCCTTTGTATATATTCATCATGGAGATTCTGATCTATGTATATTGTACATGGCGATGACCACTTATGTGATATATTGTATCATGCCTATTCATGGCCATTGTACTCTTATGTATCCGGGACAGCTATATGTATTTGTAGTTATGTGTAGAGTTGTATCATTGTACTATGCTGATTGGGTGGCTGGTCTTCCATTTGGGATCCTTCATCACTCCACTTCTAGGATGGACTTATAATGTATTTCGTCCATCGTATGACCCCTCTAACCTCAGGCATTAGGGGGAATCTATTATAGCTAATTTCACACTCCAGGTGAATCGCACTTTGTATGGCCTCCCCCTGTCCCACTGCAGACTCCTTAGACCCCTTGGACCATTTTTTGTCCTTTGATGTTTCCTTGACCATCCCTAAAAACATGTGAAAAATGATACATGTGAATTTTAAACCTCTAATCGCGTGTATATGTAGGTTTGACCACTAAAACAGTGTACATCGTGATGTGTACAAAATCCAAATCCTTTTGGAGTTTTCCTTGACATGGATTCGACTCACTTAACTCCTGGCCTTCCCTATGCCTTGAGATCGCTCGGATTCGACCTTTCATTACCCCTTTGAAAAGATATATAAGGAACTCTATGGTACATTGAAGTCATATGAGAGAATTGAGAGAAAAGAAACTATAGTCCATTTTTGCCGGAACTTATGCTTGAGTCTACATCCCTTTGTCCCTTGGAGCACTTTTGTGTTCTTCCCAAGCTTGCCTTTTGCTTGTGATCTTGCTATTGAGAGATGGAGGATTGAGGTGGTGGAGGCCCAAGTGGGGTATTCAGTTTCTTCGATTCGTAGACGTACCAACAGAGGTTGTATCTATTGTAATATCTAATTTATATTAATAGAAATATCTTTTTCTATCCAATAATGTGTGTTTGAATGATTATTTTATCCATGGTATTATGTCAAATGCTTATACATTATTGATTATATATGCTAGAATAGATCTAACACCATGATTTATAGCATGCTTGTATTGTTTACTTGTTGTTGAGGAATTAATCTATCAATTCAAGCTGAAGTTGGAAAGCTCAACGGGGATCTACTTCAACCATTTGGAATAAGGTACAAGGTCTGATCCTTTAGTGTTAGACATTTAATTTCTATTGCATATTGGAAAGGATTGATTTATGGAGTCAAGCTATATGTTGTGGTACCCCAATCCATAGGAATTTCTCTCTATAACAGATAGCTAGAGCTGTAGTGACCTTCCATGATCACAACCCCCCTTCTGCTCCACAGGATTAGATACTTGGGAGTCTATACATTTTGTAATACCATGTATTATATGTTGGTGGCTTGAGAGCCCCATTTTTGTATCATGACACTATGTATTACCACATTTTGGATGTTATATAAATTTTTTTATGGTGATAGGTTTATTTATTTACATGTGTAAAAATGTGTGTTTGTGATGAATTTATTGTGTATGAAACAAATGCCAGTCTAACACATAGTTAGCATATGAGTCAGCAACTTGATTATTAATTCTTGGAATATGTATGTATGCTATATTTTCAAATTACCATTCTAATAATCTCACACGTAAGAATCTTCTTAATAACGTCGGATCTCTAACATGGTACAAACCATTAAGCTGAGACACTACTAACTCTGAATCAAGATGTACCTCAAGAGAGAGAACACCATGTGAAATGGCATCCCGTAGAAGCTCAATAATGGTGCTATATTCAGCAACATTGTTGGAAGATGGCCGCAAACATATGTCTCCTGAAGATAATACCTGACCCTTAGGAGTATAAATCACCCAAGCACCAGAGGCTGAGTGTTGAGTGTGACAGCTCGCACCATCCACAAATCCTATGTAGGTGGAAGATTCCATTGACATCTGCCAAAAGAAATGAAAACTAATCACAAACCCAATCATGTTAAGAAAAAGACCTAACTATGCAAAACTGTACAATAATATACAATAACCAGGCTTAGCTGAGAATCATGCATAGTACTTCTTGAGATAGAGCCCATTTCTAGGCTCTGCCAAGGCCATTCCCTCATAATCCACTAACTCATAAGCACCCTTCTCTAACACACGTTTGATGATGTAAGGACCATGCCACAAGGGGTTAAACTATCCTGCCCCCAAGGGTTATTTCGGTTGGTCCCACAAAAGGACCAAGTCTCCCTCACTCAACCTCCTTGGATGGACAGAGTTATTGTACTAGACCTTTACACGACATTTATTTACTTCTAGAGCCACCAAGGCATCTCAACGCTGCTCATCAAGTTGCTTAAGGTGGACCAAATGCTCCTCCAATGGTGAAGTGTCTGGTAAGAGTTCTACGGCTAGCTTCAAAGAAGGAATCTCGCATTCAACTGACAATATCAACTCCACTCCATGTACAATTTGATATGGAGAAAAACCCGTGGTAGTCTTAATAGCAGTTCTATACGCCCACAAATTAGGATATAACATGATGTGCCAATTATTCTTGCTCTGTGCAATGGTTAGTTGGAGAATGGATTTGAGTGATTTGTTCACTGCTTCTACCTATCCATTCACTTGAGGGTAGTAAGAGGAGGATTTATCTTGCTTATACCCTAACTTTGATGCCAACTCTTCCATCATATGATTTTGAAAGTGCAAGCCATGGTCAGAGACAAGCTCTTTCAGAATTTTGAACTGAGTAATAATCTGGTTGAATATGAAGCGGGTGGCTGTCTCACCATTGGATTTAACTGTAGGCATAGCCTCAGCCCATTTTGTGAAGTAATAAATAGCCACTATGATATGATGATGCCCCCCAGCTGAATCTAGCTTGCAATCCATAAAATCAAGCCCCCACTTAGTGAAGGGACCAGCGATGATAATGGGATGTAACAGGGCAGGTTTCAAGTGCATATTACATGTGAACACCTGGCAATGGTGGCACCTCTTGACCGCATCTACATAATCATTAAAGATCGATGGCCAGAAATAACCTGCTCTTAAAATATTTTGGGTTGTAGAAAGCCTAGATAAATGACCACCACACGCCCCTCTGTGGCAATTATTTAGCACTAATTCATCCTCTTCATGGGTTAAACAATGTCATAAAATGGAATCTACCCCATGGTGGTACAAAGTGTTATCCACTATGAGGTAATTCTTAGACACGTGACGTAATCGTCATCGTTCATCCCGTGAGAGGTGAGTAGGGACCTTTAATGTTTGTAAATATATAATGATATCGACATACCATGGGTCTAAAGTTGAGATTAAGAAGATGTGTTCATTGACAAATGTATCTTCACAAACCAAGTCCTCAGCCTCGCTTGGGAAATCCGATATAATCTCTACAAAAATTAAATACTTATTCGATTTTTCCAAAACAAATTCGAGAACAAATTCTTGTAGGATGACAATACATTTATTATATTTTCCCCCAATCATCCTTTGAGTGAGGATGAATTGAAATGGATTGACATGGGATAAAACCAAGGTCTAGCAAAGGAGAATATAATGTCTCAACCGCTGAACCGCATGTACGGTAGCTAAAGCAAGCTTCTTGACATGAGAGTAACGAATCTCTACGTCAATAAGGTTTCGGCTCAGATAGTATATGACATGCTCTTGGAGCTCCTCATCCTCTTGAACCAAAACCATACCAATCGTCTCGATGGACGCGACCACATAAAGTATAAAATCACGGCTATATTCTTGGGGCTAATCACCGAGGCCGATGCTAGGGCTCGCTTGAGTGCATCAAAGGACTCCTGGGCTCGCTCATCCCAACAAAAGGTGGTGTCCTTCTTCAAAAGACACATGAATCCTCTAGTCAAATTGGAAAAATTGACCATGAATCTCCGTAAGAGGTTTGACATGCCTAGCAAACATTGAATATGACGAATATTCTTCAGGGGAGACAACTGAAGTATTGCCTCAACCTTCAAAGGGTCAACTCTTATACTCTCTTTAGAAACGATGAATCCTAACAAGCGACCTGACTTCACACAAAAGATGCACTTATGAGGATTTAACCTAACCAAAGAATGCTGCCATCTTTTGAATATCAATCTCAAGTGATAGGAATGATGCATTCTCATATGAGAATGAGCAGCAAGGTCATCCAAAAATACTTCGATAATCGACTTGAGATCATGGAAGATCAAGGTCATTGCCCGCTGAAAAGTAGCTCCAGTATTCTTAAGGCCAAAAGGCATTTTCTGATATGCAAACATTCCCCAAGGAAAAATAAATGCAGTATTATGTTGGTCCTCAGGTTTAATTTGTATCTGATTATATCCAGAAAAGCCATCCATGAAGGAAAAAACCTTGCTACCCGCACACTCATCCAAAATCTGATCAATAAATGGTGTGGGGAAATTGTCCTTAGGACAGGCACGATTCAAATCATGGAAATCAGTACATATGCGGATCGCTCCCTACTTCTTATCCACCAGAACGGGGTTTGAAACCCACTCCATCAAGGGAATGGGATAGATAAAACCGACTTTCAACAGTTTCTCTATCCCTGCCTTAATCCTGGGTGCTTTCCTAGGATTCACTGCACGCAAGCGTTGCCAAACAGGCTTAGCATTGGGATAAGTCTTAATCTCGTGTTCGATAATACGAGGGTTGATACCTATCATTTCATCATAAGACCAAGAAAAGATATCATGGAATTATTTAAATATCTTAGTATATTCTTGAATCTTAGCATGGGAACATTCTACCCCAATATAGACATTCTCTATCTTGCCAGGATCGCGAGAGATATTGATAGGAATCATTGAATATATGTTCGTCATGTTTCCATCAACCATCGAACCAGGAGATCTTAATGGAACCATAGGACTACCAACTCTCTCACTAAGAATCGCCCTAAAGTCCTCACGCTCTAAGCGGTAAAGCTCGGGAAGAAAGTAAGATCTATGATGGAGTTCTTCCCATGGTGGCTCAACTCCCGACATAGCCTCAATAATCACTTCATTTGAAGGGAAAATAGTATCAACGTAGTTATGCACATGAGAAGACTGCACTGCCCATGCCAGAAACACATAAGGGTCCTCCTCCTTCATTCACAAAGAGGAAGGACTGGGCTCTGCAACAGACTTAAGATTAGCTTGATAAGCTATCATAGTTGCAGGCAATGGCACGTCCATCACGATAGGCTCACTCAGAGTACTCGGTGTAGGAAGAATCCAATGATCTTCCATATGACTCATGCGAAAATACACCGACCTCATAGATGTCGAAGCCTCACCGGAACTAGACCCTATCATAAGGATTGGTGCAGGACAACTAAAGCTTCCCATAAGGGATGGATACAAGCCTACACCCACACTCCCAGTTGCTGGCTGAGAGTGTTCAACGATCAAGATCGAAGCTCCCGAAGATGCAATAACAAATGGATTCTTGAATGTTTTTTGGTCAATCGTGACTATATTCCCATTAAATGGAAAGCATACAACGTGAAATAGGGAAGAATCAATGGCTTGCATACTGTACATCCAATTCCTACCCAGCAAGAGATTGTAGTCAAGGGGCGCATCAACCACCTCGACCTCTATCGCAATGGTCTTCCCTCCCAAATGGACCTTAAGGGAAGGAAGGATGCCATGTAGCCTAAACGATCTCCCATAAAACACAGTTAACATGGTCGCTGATTTAGATAGCTCAGGGGAACCTAAACCATTCCAACATGATTAAGACATCACAGAAGTGGTAGCACCTTCATCAATCACGGTGCGCTTGATGGTCATGTTAAGACATTCTACGTGAATCAAAAGAGACACATAGTAAGGAAAGTGAGGCTGAATTCCTATGGTTTCAAATTTAATCACGGAGGAAGAATCATCATCATTCACACCAAGGGCAGAAAGCAAAGCCTTCCTTTGCAAAGGACAACTCTGAAGCACTTCCAATGCAGACATCACACAAGGAGTGTGGCCCAAATCCTCGACAACTGAATAGTGTTGGGTGTCTCAGGCATTAGGATTGTGCCCCAAACACTTAAGGAATCCCTTAGGAATGTGAGGTGCAGCTTCAGGTTTATCCACAGGTTTCTCACTACGCAAAGAAGACCCTGGTGGATCAAGTTTCTTTTCTAGGCTGGGTTGTGATGAACCATAGTCCTTTGCACGGGTCACAACTTTCGTAACACGTACCATGTTAATGCAACCATGACCACTACCCTTCGGCAGATCTTGATCACCACCAGACTGATCATGGGTCCTCGAGTTCATATTTTGATTGTGAGGTAAAGGGTTAGTTAGCACAGCTGGGCCCTGTGCCAAGAATATCGAGGCTTCATCGATACAAGGGCGCAAGTAAGTGAGGTGATCGTCCTTACATAACTTGCAAGGGAACTTAACCTTATGTTTAGCTTTCTTTTCCCCCTTAGCATTATGGGCATTATTGTCATTATTATTAGCATTCTCATTCTTATTCCCACCCTTACAATTATTCTTACCCTTCTTTCTATTCCGTCTGGGCTACTGGTTACCCTTCTAGTCTGACGATTGCACTAAAAGTACACTCACCATTTGGGCAAGTTGAGATGAAGCCATGGCTTGTCCCAAAGTAGATTGGTTGATAGACAATTGACTAACTTGTTTTGCAACCGAATCCATAGGTTTAGCACTTGCACAACTAACAATTCCATCGGCATGTGGTCCAGGTTTGACTTTGGGGTTGAAACTAGAATGTGGAGCGTTGGGAATAATCTCATATAACAAACCAGACTGAGCATAAATCAAGTCCAGTTCCTGCACCCTAAAAATTTCTTGTTCCTCATTCTACACTCCATATGTAGAAACATCCTTCACTATATATGGCAATAACGACTTAAGAAACCATTCAAGGAGGAATTCCAATGGTATAAAGGCTTTAATTAACCTCTTCCATCTACACCACTCTTGGATATGATCCGAGATATGTGTGGCTTTATCCTGCCGAAATGTCGACAAGAGTTCAGTACCAATGTCATAACGCATTGGTAGCTAGAAGTGGTTAAGAAAATTCATCACTAGGTCATCGAACAAAGTGAATGCCCCCCTAGGTAGATCTATATACCATTTCGCAGTAGGCCCTGTAAGGGTGCATTGAAATAGCCTTAAATGGATGGAGTCCTGGTGTAAGGAATTTGAAGAGCACCATAGGTGAAAGGTATTAACATGTTCGCTTGGATCCTCTCCCAGTTTTCCCTCGAATTTAGGTATGTCTGAGGGAAGCTTAGTAGGGACAACCGGCCAAGCCGGGTCATGAGCTATAGGATTGTTCATCAATATTGACAAGTCAAGAAGATTCATTGTCATGAGAAAAGGGAGCCTAGGATGATGAGGTCGATGGAACGCTCCCTGATAGTTCTGATTCACATAGGTCTGATTACCACCATGGCCTTGGCCATAGTTCCCTCCTCCTGCTTGACCCATATAGGGTGGAATGGAAGCACCATAGTGTGGTGGACCTTGACTATTAGGAGCTACAAATCCATAATTTGGAGAGTAAGCAGGTTGTTGATACCCACCCCCATAAGGTGAAGAACCCTGTCCATACTGTGTCCCATAATAGGGTCCATAAGTCATCGCATGAGATGTCCCATGAGACACTCTGTAAGTAGGAACATACGCTCTGGAAGTAGGAATATACATTCCAGAAGTAGGAATATGACCTCTAGAAGTATGAACATGACCTCCCGAAACAACGAGCAGTGCATGAAGCTAAGACACAACTGGTTTAGTCACCGCAGTACAGATATAACTCGTAGCAACGTTTCGGCCCAAAGGACCATGTGAATAAGGTGGAGGGTGAACATTTGAAGAACTAGGAACAGATGACAAAAGGATCTGTGTAATTAAATGCGTACTATTCCCTATAGTCACTCGTCTCAGATCTAGTATCCTAATAGGATCACTAACCCTAGACCTAGGAGGAATATGTGATGTAACTTCCACAACTGGGATGGAAGGTGCAATGTGACTAGTGCTCCCAAACCTCTTTGTATGGTAAGGAATGAGAGTGCCCCCAGGCATAGTGTTAGGATTGAACTTAGATTCGACATGAAATGCCAAATCCTATGTGGGAAAAATAGACATACCATAACTACCATAACTAGTGCTGGCGTGTTCAAAATGAGTCTCAGCATCCTCCGACATTCCATACTGGTAATGCATCAATGGGGAATCAACCCTAGAGTGAGTAGGTCTATCATGAAAGGTTCCTATCTTAGAAATCACAGGACCTAACTTAGTCAAGTCGGGTGAAGGATCATAGGTAGGAGTAAACTCCCCATCTTCCACGTGAATGTGAGAAGGTGGTTTAGGAATACCTTCTATATGGTCTCCCATGGTGTGTGAATCAATGTGTGAAGTAGTCCACCTGGACTATCTATTTCTCTCTCCCAAAGGAGGAGGAGATGTAGAAGATGGAAGTCTTGCTAAACAATGAGAATGATGAGGAGCCGCACCCGAATCCACAATGACTCAAAAAATATAAAAGACTCTCTATCTATGCAAACCCTAGGCAAGCAATCGTGCACAGAGCAATCACCAATAAAATATAAATCCAAATGCAAGCAATCAAGGGTAGGATAAGTGAGCTCCCAAATGAAGCAAGTATGTCTCTCCTAGGAGAGGCTTAAGACTCCCATACACAACAAGCCGAGGTACATAACCAATTATTGTGGCCCTCAGCTTCAACACGTAAAGAGACTGTGTTGTTCGACCCCAACCTGGCTGGGACACCTGCAAAATAACCCCTGCAAAGTACCCACTCGATATCCTAGGTAAGGTCACTAAGGTCACCTCAATATAATCAATGCTCAAGAAGACAGTCACATGCAGGATTGACCGTATGGGAAGGGTAGCGAATCCTGAAACTCTCGAAAGAACCCCTAGATACGAATACAATCCTGGAAATATCTCTGGTGCTAGTTAGTTATGACTGGGGATCATCCTAATCAATAACCACTCACACTGCCTCCTTCTTAATTCCCTTTTGAGAGGAGGATCCTGAGAAACACTGGTTATACCAAGGATTTCACACACTCACCTGGAGAGAAACATACATGTTGTTGTTTAGTGGTCTTGGAGATTTACTCACAATGAACTATTCCAAGACCCTAAAACCTAATCTTGTTGGTGCACCCTATAAAAGAAAAGAGTGTAGTTCATTTTAATTAAGCGTTGATTTTAATTGGATTTATTACTCAAAATAGGGATATGGTTGTGCAACTAATGGTATTATGATACAACATGAAGTAAAATGCACACCTAACAATCAATGCAAATGTATTGTGTCCATGAAAACAGGGTATGCTACTACATGAAATGCACAATTTTTCTTCAAATGATGAATGCAAGATTTCCTATATGAAATACTGACTAATACTCCAAAGCAAATCTAGTGCAAGTACTATGCAAAATGCAAAATGCAATGCATGATGATAAGCAAATATTTTTGGATTTTTTGAAATAAAATGAGATACAAAAAGCAAAAGAATGATTCTAGAACCCCCAAAATCTGCAAGCACACTCAAGCAGCAGTCAAGCAAAGCACTAAGGTAAAAGAAATCTAATGCACTAATCCCAAACAAAAAATCGAAAATGCCATGACATGAACCTTCTTTAAAAAAATGTCTCTGGTCAGAAACAGAGGTGTATACAGACTTAGGAAGTATCAAAGGAGACTCAACAATCATCACAACTCACCTAGCAACCATTTAACTTCCACTGAAAGGAAAAACTAAGGGCATATGCGACTTTTCACAGTAAACCTCCATGTATACCTAGAAATCATAGAGAAACCCGCGTGTATATGTGACTGTGAGTTAAAAACTCACGTACAGGAAGAAAGGTGCATAAAAATCAAGGAAAATAGAGAAGCTAAGAAAAAATTCACACCAATTAGACACTACCATGAAAACATGCCTCCAGACCTGACACAGAAACAAGAGAGAAAGAGCAATTCAAAGTCATTGAATGCTGATAGAAAACCCCCAAAGGAAAACTACTAGGAACTCCCCAGTGGAGTCGCCATTTCTGTTACGAAGAGAAATTCCTATGGCTTGGGGTACCACAACAGACAGCTTGACTCCAGAAATCAATCCTTTCCAATATGCAATAGAAATTAAATGTCTAACACTAAAGGATCAAACCTCATACCTTATTCCAGACAGTTGAAGTAGATCCCCGTTGAGATTTCCAACTTTAGCTTGAATTGATAGATTAGTTCCTCAACAACAAGTAAACAATACAATCATACTATATATATTGGTGTTAGATCTATTATAAAATATATAATCAACAATGTATAAGCATTTGAAAACATCCATGGATAAAATATTCATTCAAACACACATTATCGGATAGGAAAAGATATTTCTATTAATATAAAATCAGACATTACAATAGATACAACCTCTATCGGCCCGTCTATGAATTGGAGAAACTGAATCCCCCACTTGGGCCTCCACCACCTCAATCCTCCATCTCTCGATAGCAAGCTCACAAGCAAAAGGAAAGCTTGGGAAGAACACAAAAGTGCTCCAAGGGACAAAGGGATGCAGGCTCAAGCATAAGTTTCAGAAACAATGGACTATAGTTTCTTTGCTCTCAATTCTCTCATATGCCTTCAATGTACCATAGAGTTCTTTATATAGCTTTTCAAAGGGGTAATGAAAGGTCAAATCCGAGCGATCTCAAGGCATAGGGAAGGCTAGGAGTCAATTGAGTCACATCCATGTCAAGGAAAACTCCAAAAGTATTTGGATTTTGTACAAATCCTGATGTACATGGTTTTAGTGGTCAAACCCGTGTATATACATGATTAAGGGTTTAAAAGTCGTGTGTATCATTTTTCACATGTTTTTAGGGATGGTCAAGGAAACATCAAAGGACAAAAAATGGTCCAAGGGGTCTAAGGAGTCTGCAGAGGGACAGGGGAAGGCCATACAAAGTGTGATTCACCTGGAGTGGTAAAATCAACTATAAGAACACTTAGGCTGTATGGCTCCCACCGTTGCGGTGCCTTGGTGAATTAATCGCCCGATGCTTAGTTATTCAGCGCATCGATGAAGGTTTTTTCCTACCAACATTTTTCACCGAAAGGTATATATATTGGGGTGGGTTATTATGGTATTATTAACCTTGTGAACTTCAGCTTGCTCTATCCCTATCGAGTTGAACTGTGCATCTATGCTTAGCTATCAAAATTTTGCTCATTCGAAGTGCTGCCATGGAATTATCATACCATCCCATCGACTGCAGTTTGCTTACCAGGTAGCCCAACCATGGTTTCTCCTTCCTTTTGATTGTATTGGTCATTTTAGAAACTAGGGTCTTTCCCTAGTTGGGTTTTCCCATCGTGGTGTAGTTAGATGTCTAGATTGAATGATTTATCCTTACGTCATGAGGTATTGGTCAGATTGACATTTTTGCGGTGGGGAGTTTTTTTTCTTGAGCCTGTTTGTAAGCCGTTATGGGAGCTCGAACCCAATCCGAAGGTTTAGCTGGTTGGTGCAGATAAGCCTTACGCTATCTGCACCAAATTTTTCAGGGTTTCTTATGGCCATTTGGGGAGGGGAAGTTTTAGTTTTCTTTTAGTCATAGGAATTTACCCTATTTTTTTTTCCTAGGATGCCAGAGGGTTTGATGTTCAGTCAGATTGGGATTTCCGCGTAGGGCCACACTTTTGAAGACTAGCCTCACTAATAGGGGTTTTCTCGTTTTGGTGAAGATTTAGAATGCATTTCGGTTTAAACAATGTATGTGTTATCTGGTTCATGTCTTAGCTGCAAACAGACTTAGAAATTTTCAAACTCTAGTTTGTAGAAGTTCTTTTTTCCTGTCGATTATGTATTAATTTTCTGATAGTTTATCTGTTGAGAATGCATATGGAAGAAGTAAATGTTTTTATATTGTTTTTCTTCATTCTTATAACACTAACTATAAGCTCCAATATCCTAATAACATGTTTGGTTTATGATAGGGAAACTTCTTCAAAGGAGATATGTCTAGAAGGAAAAAGAAGAAGGCTTCTATTGCTAAGGGAGAACCAGATGTGGAAATCGTTACTAAGGTGGAATACATCTACGAAGATACCAGACCTACTACTAGGGTAGAGCCAGATTACAAATAGGGTGAGATATATCAGCTAATTTCAAATCAAGATGTGCCTAATGCAAGATTTGAAGAGCTAACCATATATGCCAACATCGATAAATCTGCTCTAATGAAGGTATCCACTAGACCAGAGTTGTTCCCATACTCTGAGGTGATTGGCTAGATCCTACCTAGGGAAGATGTGACCACGATGATCTTAGAAAATAGTGCCAAACAGGGCTATGCTGCATACAGTCCTAGTTATGTCTCACTGGCATATCACCTACCTCCTGCTTAAGTATAATTAACTCAAAGTTGGCTGAAAGAAATAAATTTGGACCTGGTTGACACGATTAAGAGAATGATGATACCTGGGAAGAAATTTTGAAACTAGGCCATCAGGAGAGTATGCTATAGCCACTCTCCAGACTCCTTACAGGTTTATAGCATTGATGCTGAATATAGTGTTTTGGAGAGCTCATGGTAAAAGTTTCAAGTTGGGATGGATTCCAATTATTTTCTATGTGGCCACCCAGAGGACTATATTTAATTGGGAAAACATAGTGTCTAACAGCCTCTCATCCTATATATCTTCAGCTTTCAGAGGGGTGTCATAGAAGAAGTATGATTTTTATATGAGCTCTACCTTAGTGGATTGTATACTCTGTACCCAGTCATTTCCAGCCTTAAGGTGCAATTGGGACAGGGATAGAACCCCTGTGTACACTGCATGCAAACTATTTTGGGCACACAAATATTATAGCCACTATAAAGAGATATGTGAACATTTCATTATGCCTTTGTACACTTTAATATTTTTGATAGAATGCAATTGTATGTCCAAGGAGGCATTCAAGGTCATTGAGAAACATGGGAGCTATTATTTTACTGAAGAGGGGATGTACATTAGAATGTATGGTTACTATAGGGCACCTTATTTACTCCCTAAGTATGCCACTGATTATGTGGTACATAAAGAAGCAGTTAGGCAAGTTTATATAGATGGTGTAGGAAGATTCTTGTTTGAACATAAGAAGGCAGCCTATCCTACCATACCTTTCCGACTGGGAAATTACAAATTTTCAAAGGTCAAACAAACTGCTGAATTTGTACAAAAGTTGGAGCATTTTCATTTTGGGGAGATGAACTTCCACAGGAATGACTCTCGAAATAAGGTTGCAGAGCATTGTAAAGAAGCAAATGTTCATTTTGAATATACAAATTTCTGGGACAAGGATGAATAAATCTTTAGGAATGTAAGAAACATGACTGCATTGAAGAAAATATTTAAGTAGAAGATCACCATTATGGGTGGTAAAGGAAAAACCACATAGAAGAAAGCTAAAGAAGAAGAAGCCAAAAAGAGGGAAGAGGATGCTAGGAGACTAGCACAAGAGGATGAGAGTTGGTTAAAGAATGAGGAAGAGGAAATAAAGAAAGTTGTAGAGGAAGCAGCAAAGAAGGAAGAGGAATAAAGAAAGAAGAAGGAGGATGAAGAGATAAAAAAAAAAAAAAAAGGAAAGTAAAGGTCTAAGATTAGTAGGAGATAAGAAAGACCAGAAAACTATTGAACAAACAAATACCCAAGAAGCACAGGAGCATACCGATAAAGGGCATGGATAAGAAAATCCTGACCCTCAAGAGTCTACTGCAACTTCTGGCAGCACCCAAGAACATGTTTTTTTTTTCTGGATTGAATCTAATACCTTTTATACAAAAGGAAGGAGAACAGGTCCCTGATTTCAGCACCATCTTCTATGACAAGGACAAGAAGGGGATTGTCAAGAGAACTAAGAAAAAAGTTGAAACAGGAGGACAATCAGGTATGATGATTACTGATAAAACTTTGGTGCATGGGACAGATGAAGATCCACGACTGACAGCCAGAGATGGGGTGGCATTAACCCAGGCCACTGAATACAATATGGATAGACTTATGACAAACCTTGAGCAATCAAGAAAAAATGCAGCACAATTAAAGGACACTCTAAAAAATGATAGGGATGAAGGTAACAAGTTAAAGAGAAAATTTAAAGATATGCATAATGAAGTAAGGGCTTCAAAGATAGAATTCCAAACTCTGCAGGCAAGCAAGATGGCCTTGGAAGCCTCAGTAGAGACAAATGAAAGGGATTCTCAGAATAGTCTAGCATAACTACAGAAGTTACAGCTAGAGTATCAAGGGTTGAATATAGAGAGCAATCACCTCAAAGTATCATATGAAACTTTGAGTGTAGAAAAGGACCAGATGAAGAGAAAATTTGTTGAGTTGGAGGCACAGAGGGCCACCATAGAAGAAAGGAAAAAACAATACCAAGTGTAGGAAGCAAGTTTTGAAGGACAGATTGCTTCATTAACAACATCACTAAAGGATGCCAGTGAATAGAAGACTGATATTTAGCCTGTGAAGGATCATGTCCTAGCTCAATGAAGAAGAATGCACCAACTACAAATGTCTATTGAAGAAGAAAGGTGTAACATCTTACAGATAGATAGCAGGTTGGAAGAAATCTTGGACACTACTTCATATTTTGTAGATAGATCTTAGGATATTTTGGAAGTCCTTACAGGAAGATAGTCTGGTTAGAAACAAATGACGAAACCCTTGCAGAACTACCTGCTAAAGATTGACATAGCTTAAATCAGGATTATGAATTTGCAATAAATACTGCAGAGGAATTCAAGAAGACTGTGAATAAAACGAGAGGAGCCTTTACTGAATACTGCAAAAGGGCATTGGTCACCTACAACAGATGCCAAGTTATTGCAAAACAAATACTGGATGCAATACCAGAGCATGAGTTGTTCATAGAACTACTACATAGCAGGTACCAAGAGGATGAACAAAAGGTACAACAATTCAAAGATTTAGATGACCAAATCCTGAAGAATGTAGTAGCTCGTTCAGTAGTCAGCATCCATTTACTTGAATATCAGCTACACTTGAGTCCAGCAAGAATTGAGGTGATTAAGAATCAGGCTGCAAAATATGAAATAAACATCCATTTTCTTGAACCTTCATATTTTGAAAGCATACCAGCAGAGGCCCAATCGTGGAAAAAGTTCATCAATGATCAAGCAGGGCCCTCTTCATGAATATGCTTTATTAAATTTTGTTTTAAATGTAATATATTGTATGAGCACTCACTACAGAATGAATTTTGGGAATTGAAATGTTGGGGAAGCCCAAGAGTCATTTGGGGGTAGCCCAATTTTTTTTCTCTTTTGTATATGTATAAGAGAGTTAGATGTAGACTGGGACTTTTTCCCAGATAGATTTGTGAGAGTATGATGTAAGAAGAACTATTTCTTTTTGCATAAAGAAATTACAAGTTTCCAGTTGGAGAAAGGTTTGTGGAAGGTTTCAAATGTTGTGCTATGGATTTGTTGAATGTGAACTATTTCATTTTCAGCTGTTATCCATTAAATGTGAGATTGTTCTAACTCTTTGAACCTATGTTGTTGTTATGATTGTGCTCTAGTTTATTCTATGAAATTTACACTATGAGTAATGAATGTTTTTCATAAAGAATTAGCTATCTGGTTGTTCATATATCTATAAATGTTCATGTGTTTTGAAATAAGTAACAACTATCTATGATTTTTCTTAATGCATGCACAAAATACATTACTCATTGATGAATAATAATCTTTCTCCCTAATGATAGGTCAGATAGTTAGTTTTAGTTTTTTCTTGCTGTGTGTGGTTTATATGCGAGAGAGTTAAGACGAGAGGTAAGAACCTGCGCATCACATTGTGACTACTCCTTATATTCTCTATCAATCTGCATGTTTAGATAGGCACTTGCATCACATACTTAAATACAAAAAACTAAAAACATACATGGTGGATAGGGCCGTAACCGGTAAAACCCTTTATTTTTGTTACTTGACCTATAGTATCCGGACCGTAAACCAGACGGATTCCCCATACCAAACAGTAATGGGATAGTTGTTAACGTTTACTGGTGAGAATCCCTAACTATTGTTACCTATGATTTTCTAGGCCTCAAGAGTTTTTAACGCTCGAAGGATGGAATCTAGTGCATGGATGGTCAAGGAAACTTATTTTCTCGAGATTATTCCACTGGTGATAGTTCTGAAAGCAGTTTGTTTCCCAATCCAATTCCTGAAGAGAAGGATAAAGAGCACATGTATTATGTTGATAACGCAGTTAATGATCTGAGAAGACATACTAGGGAATATGTCAAGAAGATTGGAGGATTACCAATTATTCCTGTCTTTCCTAGAAGAGAATATAAGAAGAAAGATTGTCCTATATTGGAAGATGCAGTGTTGGTTGGAGATTTTGAAGAACTGGTAGAAACAACCTTACATGAAGTTGTTCAGCCTTTGAATCAAGTGGGCCCAGATACAACTTATTGTTCATCTATTCATACCCATGTTCATTCACAACCTCATTCTCCACCCAGACTCATGGAAAACATGAATGCAAATTAGCCACCCAACCCACCGAATCCACCACCTGCTTGGAGGGCTAGGTCACCTTTAAACCTGGCACCCCCTTTACATGACTTACCTCAGGATTTTGAGAAAACGTTGCCCAAGTTTGACCCAAGTGAAAATAATTTGTTAGATGATCATTTCCAAAGATTTTAATTGGCTATAGAAGGACTAAGGGCTGGAGAACATGAATATGTAGTCTGCATATTGTTTATGCATACCCTAAAAGGAGCAGCAACCTCATGGTATTTTTCTCTGGCTGCAAAATCAATCACAGACAGGGATACATTTGAAAGAATATTTATAAGTAAGTATGCAGTCCAAAAAACTCACGTAGTGTTAATAAACGGGTTATGCACTTTAGAGAAAGAAAGAAAAGAAAAAGTGCATAGTTTCACCCAAAGGTTTGATGCTTATCTTAATAATTTTTCTGCAACTGATAAACCGTATGATAAGGTTTTGATCAAATACTATACTTCAGCTTTAGGGCCTAACTTGGCCGTGTTTACCAAGATGCAAGTCAAACCTATGTTGTCAGAAACTTATGAAGAAGCCGAGAGAGTAGAAGATGAAAAATAGAGCATAGAAGATTATCCTGAGTAGTCAGGAGAAAAAAAAAATTGTAAGAAAGCCTTATTAGTGTCTAATCCTAAAGAGGAGCAGTCACATGACTTTGAAGGAATGTTGAAAACGATGCAGAAACTGTCTAACGGAATAATAGATTTGGAAAAGAAAAAAGAAGCTCAGAAATATTATAAGCCTTACTATAAAAGGAGAGAGTACAACAATCAATCTAAGCCTCCTCCACATAGTCCCGCATCAATGAATTTAATGGAGGTGGGTATGGATAATTTTTGCACCTTTCATCAGCAACATCATTCTGAAAAAAATTGTCCTCAATGGATCAATTCAATGACATTAGTAATGAATCAGCTGTTGGACTCCAAATCAATAGAAGCTGATGATGAGGAGGAAAAGGGTAATAAATCCACAGAAAAACAAGAGGATGATGCTCTGGTTTTACGGGACTGTGTCTCCCTTTTTGATACAGAAGATCAAGGTACTTTGAAGTATGAGGATATATCAGAAACAAATGTGACAACAAGGAGCAGAGGTTTGTTAAATAAATACAATTCAATAATTCCAAAGATTAAGAAATTTCAAGACAATATGAAGAAAATACAAAAGAACAACATGAATGATCAAATACCTGAACTTACTATTAGTAGTCAAGATCCAAAACAAGTCAACATGCCTGATAGGCCTATTGAAGACAAATATGATAATGTCAAATAAAATCTTAAAGAACCTAAGATGGGGTATGAATTGTTAAAAGCACTTGAAGTACCAGAAGAGGGGATTCCCATTAACAACCAACCTATAGAAGATATTGTTGAAGAAAGCGTGGGAGGTAAGACTAGGTTTAAAACCCCACCATTCCTCATGACCTTTGAGATTTTAAACCATAAGGTGCAAAATTTTTTAGTAGACTCTGTTAAATTTTCATATGCTTATCTAAGACATCAGTATTTCATTTCATATTCATAACAAAAGCATATAAACAGGATCACTGAAACATAGACAAGCACAACCATACAAAAGGAACACAAGGATTTATCCTGGGAAAACCCTAAAGGGAAAAACACAGCAAAATATTCCTCAATATAGATGCCCCAAAAAGATAAAATATAAAAGATAAAACCAGCAAGGAGATCAAAGCCTGATCCTCCTCCTTCTCCAGCTACTTCTCTTCTCCACTAATGCGCTACAAAAGTGAGAGTGTGTTTCTCAAATGAGGAGCACCACACCTCTATTTATATTCATCCATTCACTTTAACTAACTCATTCGAAATGTAGGCTTGAGTTAAATAATGTAGGCTCGAGTTACAAATGTAGGCTCAAGTAACCACACTCGGGTGCTGATGACCCACCTTTACAATTAGAGGGGACTACCTCATGACTCTTATTAGTTCTTTCGATTAGAAGCATCAGGGTACAAATTAATACAAGTGGTTCTCCCGATAGGACCATTGGGGACCACAAAAGATACATGTAGAATATTCTTCGAAGTTACAATCTTTCAACACTCCCCTTTAACGAGAAGGTTATTCTACAACAACATCAACAACAACAATAGTAGAAGAGAGATAGAGGACATCATCAACATCAGCAGGGTAACACATCTATAAATAATTGGAGGCTTTTCAACATCATGTAGTCTTCATATTCAATCTTCAGTCTTCAGTAACAACAACACTCTGACTGTTTTGATCAGCAACAACTTCTTCATAATTTTGAATTTTTGAACAGCATCATCATCATCATCATCATATTATGATCTTACGATCAGAAACATCAGCAACATCATCATTAGCACTTTGACCTTTCTATCAGCATCAACATCTTCAATACTTTGACTTCTCGATCAACAATAGCTTCAGCAACATCTTCAGTACTTTGACCTTTCGATCAGCAACATCTTCAGCACTTTGACCTTTTGATTAGCAACATCATCTTCAACACTTTGACCTTTCGATTAGCAACATCATCTTCAACACTTTGGCCTTTCGATCAACAATAACATCATCATCATACTCTGATCTTTCGATCAGAAACATCATCATCAAAACATCATCAAAACATCATCATCATCATCATCAAAATATTGGCATAAAAATATCATCATCATCATACTCTGATCTTTCAATCAGAATCTTCATTATCATCAGCCTCTGATCTTTCGATTAGAAACATCATCAACCGAACATCATCATACTCTAACATCAACTCATCATCATATTCTGATCTTTCGATCAGTACGTCATCATCATCATACTTTGATAATATGGAATCATCATCATCAGGATCTCATCATCATCACATTCTGATATTTCGATCAGAAACATCATCATCATCATCACATTCTGATCTTTCGATCAGAAAACATCATCATCAGCAGCAACATCATAATCATAAGAAACTTCTGATCTTTCGATAAGAAAACATCATCATCAACATATTCTGATATTTCAATCAGAGAACATCATCATCAGCAACTTATGATCTTTTGATCAGAGAAACATCATCATCATCATATTCTGATCTTTCGATCAAAGAACATCATCATCGTCACCAACAGCATCATCATCATATTCTAATCTTTCGATCAGAGAACACCATCATCGTCAGCAATAGCATCATCATCATATTCTAATCTTTCAATCAGAGCCACCCTGAAAGAAGACATTTTGCAGCTATAGAACCTAGGGCTTCTTATTTTTTGTGTCTTTATCAACAATCGATCAGCAAAAGAAAGCTAGACTGACTCTCCATTGAAGGGCGCATCTTTCTGTCGAAGCGGAATTCGATTCCGAGCATTTTCAATTTTGGTGCGGAAAATTAGGGCTTTCTACAGAAGAGGAATTTTTGAGTGATCCCAGCATAGGATTTTTCTCCTCATAAAAATCAAATTTTAGAGACCTGGACCAATAAATTTGGTTGGGTGAAACTTCAGAAAAGTCAAACCCTAGTTTGACCCCGATCTGGAAAAACCCTAAATACTAAAACTGCTAAGTTTTGGTAGATTCACTATATCCTGATATTGGAGAAGGATCAAGAGTTAAAAATTGTATAGGCCAAATATAAAATCCTTATTTACACTGTATCCAAAATTCCGCCTCAGATTCTCTATATTCTGGGAGATATGATCCCTCCAAGTTAGAGTTCTAGCCTCTTCCAAAATTCATCCCTAAACAGGACACCTGGGGATAATTTATGTAGCGTGGGCTACAGATGTCCAAATGGAATAAATGAAGATGTTCCAGAACAATAATGGGTTTTAATTTTTTTTTTCAGAATTTCAGAACCTGAAGATGAACCAGTGACATGTGGCATGTCGTACAACTTCATTGTTCTGTACAGTCCTGTAACAGGTCACCTTGGGAAAATAATCATAAATCCCAATTGGTGAAACAAATTATGATGAAAGCTATGGTTTTGGATCAGGGACATGCGAGGTTACCATAGTGAGACATTTCATACATAGAGGAGTAGTAATTTCAGAGATATCACAAAAAGAGTAACATGCATTTCTGCAGAAGAAATTGGAAAACTAGGGTTTCCTGTTCCGGGAGCTTCCCTCCACTGTTTTCAGAAAAGGAGTACATTGGAAAGCTCCATTTGAAGAGATATATCTTTCTATCTAATCATATCTAAAATATTCCAAGTTTTGAAAATTAGGGTTTCTCTGACAAACCCTAGATCAGCCAACTCCGGAAGCAGGACAGACACCTCAAATTGGTAAGATCTAATCTTTTGCTATTTCCATTTGAGGTTCTCATTTCAAAGTGATCTATCACATCAGCTTGATGCTAAGCTTGGTGAAGTTAAAAAATTCCAAGCATGGAAGTATTTGATCACTCTGAAGAAAATGAATTGGACACCTACATGAGTAGAGAGGTTCCAGTTCTAGGGGGAGATGAGCCTCAAAGCCTTACACAAGAAGAACTTGATCAAGGCCAAGAAGATCATTGTTGATTCAATCACGAATCAACTTGTATAACAAGTGTCTTCCCTAAAGACACCAAATATTTTTGATTCCTTGATCAAGCTATTTGAAGATAAGAACATATTTCAGAAGATGGATTTGAGAAAATAGTTGAATAATGTGAAGATCCAGAATGCATAACATCTTGAAGCAGTAGAAGAAGAAACAGAGAATGCAGAAGTGGTGATAGCCACCTTGAATGGCCTCCCATGATCATGGGATTCATTCATGCAAGGAATGTGTGCCAAAAGGAAGTGATTACTTTCAGTTGACTCTGGGAAGAAGAAGAAACTTGTCTCATAAGAAGAGAAGAAGAAAGATGGGAGCAAATTGATGATCAAGCTCTCACCATTCAAAGAAGATCCCTCAAGCGATGAGGAATATGAAGAACTCAATTCTTGACGAACCTCTTATCCATCTTATCATTTGGATAAGAAATGATGATTTCATGGATTAAGAAGATGATGAAGCATATTGATCAAGAAGGAGTCTACCCACGAAACAAACAAAAGATAAGTATTCAATTGTCATTTAATGATATTGTTTTGTTATGCATTTGATTATATTCAGTTGATGTGTTGTTTGCATGCATGTGATGGGTAAGTAGCTCATGGGTCTATACAAATCTCCATTGTTACTTATCTAGAATGAAACCTATTTTCTGACATATTGGATTAGTGCACAATCTCAATGATGTCATGGTAGAGATGGAAGGCATATAGAAAGTTTCTTTGAGATATGGATGAATGTTGTATTGGCTAAATAGTTGCATGATGCATAAGAATTTATCGTTATGCATATGTAGTTCTAACCATGCAACTGGTGCATTTGAATTTTAGGAAAGGTCTTGTACAACCTCCTAAAAGAAAAGAAGGATGAGACTTGTTTCTAAGAACAAGTGATGACAATTAAATAAACATGAATCTGAAGCTCCTAGGGTCAGAGACACCATGACTAAAGAAAGAGCTTCAGAGAGCGGTAGATCCACCTTGAAGGATGAAGACCACCATGGGTATGAGAGATAACTCAAGATGAAGAAAAGAATGATATGATCAAAGAATAATAGTTGATTATGGGGAATGATGTATACGATATGATTTCAAGACATAAAGGGAAGTACATAGTATCTTCCATATGGATCTGCAAGAAGAAGTGTACAAAGCAAGAATCATGATTTGCCTCAGAAAGAATAGACTATGACATGACATACTCTATTGACTAGTATATATCAAGCATAGAATCACCTGTACAAAATGAAGAAGGAATATAATACTCCACTTCAGGGGGAGTGACTACAGAAGATATCCGAGTTCGACACGGTATGACATGATGGACAACTTCCTGATGGATCGAGACTTTACCAAGAGTAAAGTGGGTTCCAACCTTCAAAGTTGAATGCAGAAGACTAGGATATGTTGATGATCTAACAAAATGAACTCATGGAAGACGTTATGATCAAAGAATACTAGAATGATGTTTGGGATATAGTACTCAAACTAGAAAGCAAGAATGTGGTATCTTACAAATGGATTTGCAAGATAAAATATGTTGCTGATAGAAGTACGGAAAGACTTGTGGCTAGAAGTTTCTATAAGAAAGAGGGAATTAATTCTGAAGAGACACTTACTCCAGAAATCAAGGTACACTTCCTTCAGAACTATGATGGTAGTTGCTTCCATGGTGAAGTAAAGACAAGCCTTCCTTAATGGTATGATTGGGGAAGAGTTTTACATCGAATAGTCACAAGGATTTGAGGTTGAAGGCAGATGGACTCATATATGTAAGTTGAAGAAGGCCCTCTATGGCATGAAAGAATATCCTAGAGCTTGGTATGGAAGGATAGAAAATTTCCTGTCAATTATGGGATTTACCAAGAGTAGAGCTGATCCTAACCTTTATCCCAAGGTTGTAGAAGATGAACCTGTCATCTTGTTATTATATGTGGATGACTTATTCTTGACAGGGAATGAGAAATAGATCATGGAAAGAAATAAGAAACTATAAGAAGAATTTGAGATGAAAGACCTTGGGTTAATGCATTATTTCATAGGTCTGGAAGTATGGAAAAGTTTAGAGGAAATATTTCTCAACCAAGGAAAGTATGCGGTAGAGATATTGAAGAGATTCAATATGTTGGAATGCAAAGCCATGGCCACACCCATGGACTCCAACCTGAAACTGTTAGCTGATAATTCATCAGAGTTAGTGGATGTGACTCATTACAGATAGATCATTGGGTCATTGATGTACTTAACAAATACCAAACCAGGCATTTGTTTTGCTGTGAACACCTTAAGTCAATATCTTGTTCAACCAAGACAGGTTCACCTAGTAGCTGCAAAACATGTGGTAAGACATCTAAAAAGGACTATAGACCTTGGTCTATACTATGATGGTAGCCATGAGTATAGATTGTATGGCTACATAGATGCAGATTGGGATGGAAGTATCTTAGATAGAAAAAGTACATCAGGTGGATGTTATAGTATGGGATCTGCTATGATTTCATGGTTTAGCAGAAAGTAGTCTAGTCTTGCTCTAAGCATAGCCAAAGCAGAATATTTAGTAGCTTACTCTACTAGTTGTGAAGCCATATGGCTTCAGAAGCAGATGTTAGGATTATTCAACCTAGAGTTGGACACTACTGTGATTCTATGTGATAACTAGAGTTGTGATGACAGAGAACCCTTTGTTTCATCATAACACATAGAAATCTAGTATTTCTACATACGAGATAAGAAGGAGATGATGATGCTTCAATATTTCCATACTGAAGATATAGATGATGTTTTTACATACTGTAGATGCAGATGATGGTGATTCTGTATTTCTATACTGAATATAGAGATGATGATTCTTTCAGTATTCACATACGGAGATACATATGGTGATAGTTCAGTATTCACATCCTGAAGATGTAGATGAAGATGGTTTAGATGATGATGTGCTGACAAAGCCTTTGTCTCGGGTAAAGTTCGAACACTTTCAGGACAATCTTGGTGTGGTTCGGAAAGACCTTCCCCGAAAGGGGGAGTAGTGATGCTACAGTGGGATTGTATCATCCTTGGGCACTTTCCCTAAAGTGATCCGGAGACCTCGGTATTCGAGAATGAAGAGGGATTGTATAATCCTAGGACATATGTCCAGAATTGATCCAGAGACCTCGGTCTTCGAGAATGGAGAGGGATTGCATCATCCCAGGACATATGTCTAGAAGTGATTTGGTGACCTCGGTCATTGAGAATGTAGTAGGATTGTATCATCCTTGAACTTCGGTTCAGAACGGATCTGGTGTAACTTTGGTCATCGAGAATGTGGTAGGATTGTATCATCCTTGAAATTTAGTTCAGAATGGATCCGGTGTAACTTCGGTCATCGAGAATGTGGCAGGATTATATCATCCTTGAACTTCAGTTTAGAATGGATCCAGTGTAACTTCAGTCATCGAGAATGTGGATAGATTGTATCATCCTTGAAATTCGGTTTAGAATGGATCCGATGTAACTTTGGTCATCGAGAATGTGGCTAGATTGTATCATCCTTGAACTTCGGTTCAGAACGGATCCAATGTAACTTCGGTCATCGAGAATGTGGCAGGATTGTATCATCCTTAAACTTCGATTCAGAATGGATCCAATGTAACTTCGGTCATCAAGAATGCGGCAGGATTGTATCATCCTTGAACTTTAGTTCAGAATGGATCTGGTGTAACTTCGGTTATCAAGAATATGGCAGGATTGTATCATCCTTGAACTTTGGTTCAGAATGGATCCGATGTAACTTCAGTCATTGAGAATGTGGCAGGATTGTATCATCCTTGAACTTAGGTTCAGAATGGATCCGGTGTAACTTCGGTCATCAAGAATGTGGCAGGATTGAATCATCCTTGAACCTCAGTTCAGAATGGATCCAATGACCTCGGTTGTCAAGAATGTGAAAGGATTGCATCATCCTTGGATTTTGAGTCCAAAAGAGATCCAAAGACTTCTTTGTCTTTGTACTGTGGACTGCTTCTGATGATGATGATGTTTCCTAATCGAAATATCAGAGTGTGATGATGATGATGATGTTTCTGATCGAAAGATCAGATGTTGCTGCTGATGATGATGTTCTTTGATTGAAATATTAGAATATGATGATGATGTTGTTGCTGACGATGATGGTGTTCTCTGATCGAAATATCAGAATATGATGATGATGATGTTTCTCTGATCGAAAGATCAGAATATGATGATGATGATGTTTCACTGATCGAAAGATCAGAAGTTGCTGATGATGATGTTCTCTAATTGAAAGATTAGAATATGATGATGATGATGTTTTCTGATTAGAAGATCAGAAGTTTCTTATGATTATGATGTTGCTAATGATGATGATGTTTTCTGATCGAAAGATCAGAATGCGATGATGATTATGATGTTTCTGATCGAAAGATCAGAATGTGATGATGATGAGATCCTAATGATGATGATGACATACTAATCGAAAGATCAGAATATGATGATGAGCTGATGTTAGAGTATGATGATGTTCAGTTGATGATGTTTCTGATTGAAAGATCAGAGGCTGATGATAATGATGATTCTGATTGAAAGATCAGAGTATGATGATGATGATATTTTGATGATGATGATGTTGATTTTTTGATGATGTTTTTGATCGAAATATTAGAGTATGATGATGATATTGTTGCTGATCGAAAGGCCAAAGTGTTGAAGATGATGTTGCTAATCAAAAGGTCAAAGTGTTGAAGATGATGTTGCTAATTGAAAGGTCAAAGTGCTGAAGATGTTGTTGATCGAATACCATGTTAAATTTTCATATGCTTAGCTAAGACATCAGTATTTAATTTCATATTCATAACAAAAGCATATAAACAGGATCACTGAAAGATAGACAAGCACAACCATACAAAAGGAACACAAGGATTTATCCTGGGAAAACCCTAAAGGGAAAAACCCAGCAAAAGCTTCCTCAATATAGATGCCCCAAAAAGATAAAAGATAAAATATAAAACCAGCAAGGAGATAAAATCCTGATCCTCCTCCTTCTCCAACTACTTCTCTTCTCCACTAATGCGCTACACAAGTGAGAGTGTGTTTCTTAAATGAGGAGCACCACACCTCTATTTATATTCATCCGTTCACTTTAACTAACTCATTCGACATGTAGGCTTGAGTTAAATCATGTAGGCTCAAGTTACACATGTAGGCTCAAGTAACCACACTTGGGTGCTGATGACCCACCTTTACAATTAGAGGGGACTACCTCATGACTCTTATTAGTTCTTCCGATTAGAAGCATCGGGGTACAAAGTAATACAAGTGGTTCTCCCGGTAGGACCATCAGGGACCACAAAAGATACATATAGAATATTCTTTGAAGTTACAATATTTCAACAGACTCAGGGTTGTTGGTCAATGTTATGCCACTTGCAGTCTACAAAAATATCAATGGACAACCCAAAACAACTTCCTTGCAGGTTACTCTGTTAGACAAGACCAATGTGAAAGTAGTCGGGCAAATGGAAGATGTTCTGATTCGCTTATCTGCAAATGAAAAGATATGTCAGTACATTGATATTGTAGTAGTATACATACTTGATGGCTATGGAATTATTTTGAATTTATACTGGTCAACAAGACTAAATGGGTATTTTTCTTTAGATTGGTCACACTTGTGGTTGCCTTAGAAGGGAAGTCCAATCCAAATTAAAATATTAAGAGAGCCCAACATGAAGCACAATGTTACTCAATTGGAAGAAAAAAATGAATCAGTGAATTTTGTGTTGGGAAATCATCTAAATGAGCTAGAACCAGGAGACTACCAAGTAGAAGAAGCTAGCAGTACATCAGACACCCAGCCCGATCTCCTTCGATTTTCATGGGCTGATGAGATTGATTGTAAAATAGTAGGTGTAGTTTTTTATTTAAGCGCAGTAGAATTAGATAATGGTTAGGTCTTTTTCATTTTGTAGTCAAGATTAGTCCCTTAACTTACAAGTTGTCAGATTTATAGGGGTGGGCAGAGGATTGACCAGTTAGTGATTTAGTTCTCAAACTTTATTTTTCTTTTTCTTGATTTTTGTTTCTGGATTATCTTGTACATAAATAAATTGATTTTGTTGTTTATTTTGATTTAATTTATTTATGTTTGTTCTAATTTAGATTTTGATGGATTTCAATAAAAGAAGCAAACTTTTGGTTGCATGGAGAGTATCAGAATTCTAGATTAACTAAAATCCTTGATTATAAGACTGTGTACTATTGTTTTATCTGAAAGAATTTCTTCTAGTTAGCATTTTTCTTAAATGGCTATGAACACATTGAAGTCCTACTTAATCCTTTTAAAATAACTCAGGATCAAAAGGTCTGGAATTACATTTTTCGAGGCTCCATCCATCTCACATTTAAAAAATGTCCTAGGGAGTGACAACAAAAGACCCATGGAAAGGAAGCAAGGTAAACAGTATATTATATATAAATGATCCCATGCCAAGAATTGAAAGCCAAAAGGAAAATAAGTGTCAAAAATATCCTAAGAAAGCAATATGTATCAAAACAAAGTATTGAATCATATAAGTACAAAATTGCCAAAGTTCTTCTCTGTCTATGAGCTGAAAATCAATATATCTCTCACACAAAAGGACACTATGGATAGACGAGGCTGAATAAAAATTCAGAAAGAAAGGCATGCAGGGGGACTCAAAAGAAAGGACAAAAGTACAAAAGCACAAAAAGTGAAAAATGGCATGGGAATGAGGAACAAATGAATATTTATGTTTACCATATGTTACAATCTTGTGGTGTCCAAGCTAAAAGCTACCCGAAGACAAAGGTAAAAAATGAAACTCATATTCTTGGCCTCAAAAGAGTTATCTTGACTTTGAAATATTGGTTTCCATTTAACTAAATTGGACTATCATCAATGATTAAAAGTACATACATTTTCCATTTGGGAAATCTAGACATCTAGAAGAATTCAACATGTTGGTTTTATTGTCAAACAGTCTGTTACTTAAGGAAGAAATTGTCCAGAGATCTGGGTTCACCAGGTAGTCATCAATTGTTGCAGCTACAACTATTTCCCAATTTTTTTAAAATTTTGGGCCCTCCTTTTAATTTTATCTTTCCTGGATTTGTCTTAGATTGCTGAACTTTGTTATCCTCTACTACAAATTTGGATCTTTTGAGTTTGAATTGAGGTACATTGTTTACCATTTTCGAAAGTTGAATGACTATCTTTGTTTGACTTGAAGTTGAAGTTTTGGTTTGTTGATAGTTGCCTTTTTGCTGTGGGAAGTTTATTGAATTGTGAGTCGGGGCCATAGTTCTCTACGCATCCACCGTTGCAGAAGCTAACTAATGAACGTCCCAGTGGGAATCATGTTTTTCGTTGATGGTTTATCTTTGTCATTATTATTTGGTTTCTGGCGTCATTTTGATTATCATTGTTGGAACATTAGGCTTCTAAGTCACCACTGTTTTAGAGAACAGATGACAAACGTTCTGACAGGTTAGTTCTTACCCTTGCCGATTCCTTGTTTTATTGCTTTTTCATTACTTTGTGTTTTCTCTTCACTGTCGAAACTTTTCATGACTTTGATTGAAAGTTGTAGTCTGATTATTTTTTGCCATTACATCTCCTTAGCGAAATAATCATCCGCAATATAGTTGTTCTGTTCGCTGATGGTTTGTTTTGATCTGCGAAACCCTTAGTCCATGTGACTTCTGCCATTACGACTCCTCATTGAACTAGTCGTCCGATGTTGTAGTGATTTCGAGGTCTGATGCTGCAGTTTTTAGTGTTTATTTTGCCGATGTTTTATTTTGTCGTAGAAACCCTAAGCTGTATGGCTCCTGCCATTGGGGTGCCTTGGTGAATTAATCACCCGATGCTTAGTTATTCAGCGCACTGATGAAGGTTTTTTCTCATCGACATTTTTCATCGAAAGGTCTATATATTGGGGTGGGTTATTATGTTGTTATTACCCTTGTGAACTCATGCTCACTCTGTCCCTGTTGATTTGAACTGTGCATATATGCTTAGCTGTCAGGATTTCACTCATTTGAAGTGTTACCATGGAATTATCAGACCATTCCATCGACTGCAGTTTTCTTACCAGGTAGGCCATCCATGGTTTCTCCTTCCTTTTGATTGTATTGCTCATTTTTGGAACTAGCGTATTTCCCTGGTTGGGTTTTCCTGCCGTGGTGTAGTTAGATGTCTAAATTGAATGATTTATCCTTATGTTGTGAGGTATCGGTCAAATTGAAAGTTTTGCGGTGGGAAGTTTCTTTTATTGAGCCTATTTGTAAGCCATTATGGGAGCTCGAACCCAGTCCAAAGGTTTAGGTGGTTGGTGCAGACAAGCGTTACGCTGTCTGCACCGAATTTTTTGGGATTACTTATGGCCATCCGGGGAGGGGAAGTTTTAGTTTTCTTTTCATCGTAGGCATTTACCCTATTTTTTTTTCTTCTGGGATGCCGAAAGGTCTGATGTTCAGTCAGATTGGGATTTCCACGTAGGGACACAATTTTGAAGACTATCCTCACTGATAGGGTTTTTTTTGTTTTGGTGAATATTTAGAATAAATTTCGGTTTAAACGATGTATGTGTTATCTGGGTCATGTCTTAGCTACAAACAAACTTAGAAATTTTCAGACCTAGTTTGTAGAAGTTCTTTTTCCCTGTCAATTATGCATTAATTTTCTGATAGTTTATCTGTTGAGAATGCATATGGAAGAAGTAAATGTTTTTATACTATTTTTATTCATTATTAGAACACTAACTATAAGCTCCAACAACCTAAGAACATGTTTGGTCTGTGATAGGGCAACTTCTTCAAAGGAGATATGTCTAAAAGGAAAAAGAAGAAGGCTCCTGTTGCTGAGGGAGAACTAGATGTGGAAATCATTACTAAGGTGGAATACATCTACGAAGATACCAGAGATACTACTGGGGTAGATCCAGATTACAAGTGGGGTGAGATATATTAGATGATTTCAAATCAGGATGTGCCTGATGCAGGATTCGAAGAACTGACCATATACACCAACATCGAGAAATATGCTCTAATGGAGGTAGCCACTAGACAAGAGCTGTTCCCATGCTCTGAGGTGATCGGATGGATCCTTCCTAGGGTATATGTGACCACGATGATCTTAGAAAATACTGCCAAATAGGTCTATGCTGCATATAGTCCTAGTTATGTCTCACTGGCATATCACCTACCTCCTGCTCAAGTATACTTAACTGAAAGTTGGCTGAAAGAAATAAATTTGGACCTCATCAAAACGGTTAAGAGAATGATGATACCTCGGAAGAAATTTTGAACTTAGCCATCAGGAGAGTATGATACAGCCACTCTCTAGACTCCTTACAGGTTTATTGCATTGATACTGAATATAGTGTTCGGGAGAGCTCATGGTAAAAGTTTCAATTTGGGATGGATTCCCATTATTTTGTATGTGGCCACTGAGGGGAATATATTTAATTGGGAAAACATGGTGTCTAATAGCCTCTCAGCCTGTATATATTCAGCTTTGGGAGGGGTGTCCCAGAAGAAGTCTAAGTTTTTCATGAGCTCCACCTTAGTGGACTGTATAATGTGTACCCAGTCATTTCCAGCCTTAAGGTGCAATTGGGACAGGGACAAAACCCCTGTGTATAATGCATACAAACTATTTTGGGCACACAAATATTATAGCCACTATAAAGATATATGTGAACATTTCATTATGCCTTTGTACACTTTAATCTTCCTAACAGAATGCAACTGTATGTTCGAGGAGGCATTCAAGGTCATTGAGGAACATGGGAGCTATTATTTGACTGAAGAGGGGATGTACATTAGAATGTATGGTTTCTCTAGGGCACCTTCTTTAGTCCCTAAGTATGCCACTGATTATGGGGTAGATAAAGAAGTGGTTAGGCAATTTTATCTAGATGGTGTAGGAATCTTCCTGTTTGAACATATGAAGGCAACCTATCCTGCCATACCTTTCCGGCTAGGAAGTTACAAATTTTCAAAGGTCAAACAAACTACTGAATTTGTACAAGAGTTGGAGCATTTTCATTTTGGAGAGATGAACTTCCATAGGAATGAATCCTAAAATAAGCTTGCAGAGCATTGTAAAGAAGCAAATGTTAATTTTGAATATACAAATTTCTGGGACAAGGATGAATAAATCTTCAGGAATGCAAGGAACATGACTGCATTGAAGAAAAGATTTAAGAATAAGCTCACCATTGTGGGCGGTAAAGGAAAAACCGCACAGAAGAAAGCTAAATAAGAAGAAGCCAAAAAGAGGGAAGAGGATGCTAGGAGACTAGCACAAGACGCTGAGAGTTGGTTAAAGAATGAGGAAGAAGAAAGAAAGAAAGCCGCAGAGGAAGCAGCAAAGAAGGAAGAGAAGGAAAGAAAGAAGAAGGAATATGAAGAGATAAAGAAAAAACAAAATGAAAGTAAAGGTCTAAGATTATCAGGATCTGAGAAAGACCAGCAAACTATTGAGCAAATAGATACACAAGAATCACAAGAGCATACCTATCAAGGGCATGGACAAGACAATCCTGAACCTCAGGAGTCTGCTGCAACTTCTGGCAGCACCTAAGAATAGGTTGTTTTTTCTTGATTGAATATGATACCTTTTATGCAAAAGGAAGGAGAAGAGGTGCCTCATTTCAGCATCATCTTCTATGACAAGGAGAAGAAGAGGATTGTTAAGAGAACTGAGAAAAAAATTGAAACAGGAGGACAATCAGGTATGATGATTACTGATAAAACTTTGGTGCATATGACAGATGCATATCCATGACTGGCAGCCAGAGCTAGGGTGGCATTAACCCAAGCCACTGAAGACAAAGTGGATAGACTTATGACAGACCTTGAGCAATCAAGAAAAAATGTATCACAATTAAAGGACCCTCTAAAAAGGAGGGGGATGAAGGTAACAAGTTAAAGAGAAAATTTCCAGATATGCATAATGAAGTAAGGGCTTCGAAGATAGAATTCCAAACTCTACAGAAAAGAAAGATGGCCTTGGAAGTATTAGTAGAGAAAAATGAAAGGGATGCTTAGAATAGTCTAGAAGAACTACAGAAGTTACAGCTAGAGTATAAAATATTGAGGATAGAGAGCAATGACCTCAAAGTATGATATGAAACTTTGAGTGCAGAAAAGGACCAGCTACAGAGCAAAGTTGTTGAGTTGGAGGCATAGAGGGCCACCATAGAAGAAAGGGAAAAAAAATACCAAGTGCAGGAAACAAGTTTTGAAGGACAGATTGCTTCACTAATAGCATCACTGAAGGATGCCAGTGAACAAAAGACTGATATTCAGCCTGTGAAGGAGCATGTCCTAGCTCAACGAAGAGGAATGCACCAAATACAAATGTCTATTGAAGAAGAAAGGTGTAAGATCTTACAGATAGATAGCAGGTTGGAAGAAATCCTGGACACTACTTCATATTTTGTAGATAGATCTCAGGATATTTTGGAAGTCCTGACAGGATTATGACTTATTATAATTTGCAATAAAACTGCATAGGAATTCAAGAAGACTGTGAATAAAATGAGAGGATCCTGTACTAAATACTGCAGAAGGGTGCTGGTCACCTACAACAGATGCCAATTTGTTGCAAAACAAAGACTGGATGCAATACCAGAGCATGAGCTATTCACAGAACTAATACAGAGGAGGTATCGAGAGGATGAACAGAAGGTACAACAAGTCAAATATTTAGATGAGCAGATCCTGAAGAATGCAGTAGCTCATTCAGCAGTCAAAATCCATTTACTTGAAGATCATCTATGTTTGAGTCCAGCAAGAATTGAGGTGGTTAAGAATCAGGCTGCAAAATATGAAATAAACATTTGTTTTCTTGAACCTTGAGATTTTGAAAGCATAGCTGCAGAGGCCCAAGCGTGGAAAAATTTCATCAATGATCAAGCGGGGTCCTCTTCTTGAAAGTGCTTTATTACATTTTGTTTTAAATGTAATATATTGTATGAGCACTTACTACAAGAAGAATTTTGGGAATTGAAATGTTGGGGAAGCCCAAGAGTCATTTGGGGGCAGCCAAAAAGTTTTCTTTTTTGTATAAGTATAGGAGAGTTAGATGTAGAGTGGGACTTTTTCCCAGATAGATTTGTGAGAGTATGATGTAAGAAGAACTATTTCCTTTTGCATAAAGAAATTACAAGTTTCCTATTGGAGAAAGCTTTGTGGAAGGTTTCAAATGTTGTGCAATTGATTTGTTGAATGTGAACTATTTCATTTTCAGCTGTTATCTATTAACTGTGAGATCGTTCTAACTCTTTGAACCTATGTTCTTGTTATGAATGCACTCTAGTTTATTCTATGAAATTTCCACTATGAGTAATGAATGATGTTCATAAACAATTAGCTATCTGGTTGTTCATATATCTATAAATGTTCATGTGTTTTGAAATAAGTAACAGCTATCTGTGATTTTTCTTAATGCATACAAAAAATACATTACTCATTGATGACTAATAATCTTGCTCCCTAGGGATAGGTTAGATAGTTAGTTTTAGTTTTTTCTTGTTGTGTGTGGTTTAGATGCCAGAGAGTTAAGACGAGAGGTAAGAACTTGCGCATCACATTGTGGCCACTCTTCGTATTCTCTATCCATTTTCATTTTTAGATAGGCACTTGCATCTCATAGTTAAATACAAAAAACTAAAAACATACACGGTGGACCGGGCCGTAACCAGTAAAACCCTTTATTTTTGTTACTTGACCTACGGTAGCCGGATGGTAAACCAGACGAATTTCCCATACCAAACAGTAATGGACTAGTTCTGAATGTTTACTAGGGAGAATCCCTAACTGTTGTTACCTATGATTTTCCAGGCCTCAACACAAGGGTCTAGTTAGAAAACCAGGTGACTGGCTAGCTAGGCTCCATAATAAAGTTTGTTGGTGATACTTCATTTCTGAAAAAAATTACATTTTTTGTTCCATGCTCAGCTGGCTGATGGGATATTTATTAAGGCTCTCCTTCTGGCAAGTTTCAACCCATTGAATTCAAAACATTTTCTGGGTCTGGAACTTGAGACATTTTTAGGTACCCTGGAGCCTGCATGTCTCAATGGCAGGAATCCTTGTCATTTGCTAAGGAAATCCATTAATTTTTCTTGGCAAGAGAATTCTACAGTTCATTCAACTCCAACAAATCTATTCATGACTATTAGGATGTACCAAGTGCCTTGATTTCCATTAACATTAAAGGTGGAATATCTCGCATTGGTTAACAACTCTCCTCACTGGTTGGTAATCCAATGATTTCTATCTCTGTTTGACATCAACAAATTTATTCACATAGGTATATTTTCACAAGGGAAGGATGTGAATGAATAACTTGCAGTTCTTTACTCTGTGATCATGGATAGTTTCCAGTGGTTGCAACTTTCATTTTGGGTACAGAGCAGCCTATTCTTTTTCTACATAAATCTAGTAACATTTAGCACAGTGGAAAGCCTATCAGAAGAAACAATATCAGTTTCATAGCAGCACAATCTTAGGGAGCAAAGCAATAGCACCTTGTCACAGAAACACCATTATGTCATAGAAATGACAACATGCAGCAGAAACTCCTGACATCAAAATTAATTCTAAAGAACTTGGTCCTGTAAGGTAACATTGATCTAAGGTAATGATCATCTCTTTGAAATATTTTTTTGCATTAAATATAAGGAAATTTTAGCATGGATTATACCTACATACTTGCTAATCCCATGTCCTCATATGATTTAGACCATACTCTTGCTTATCATCATCATTTTAGTTGTCATCATACTTTTTTGATTTTACTCTACCTATGTCTGTCATTATTTGATAACCATCCTTATATCTCATAAATAAATCTTCATCTCTATGGCACATTTTGTGGATAGAATTCAGGGCCCCCGTTCATCCGCAAACCCTCATTCTCCACACATTGACATTTCTCCTCAACCCGAAGGTCATGAATTAGAATTCGTTCCTGACCCAGTGCCAGAACCACCCCTAATTGATCTTTTCTCCTCTGTATTATGAAAACCCAAAAGAAAACAACCTTAGCCGAAAATATCCAATGTCACATAATCCCCAATGCAGCGACAAACCACTAGAAGTATGAAAAAATAGTTTGTTAAACCCTCTAATCTATCCCTCAATGTACAACCGTCTATTTTTGTTGATATAGAAGAATCCCCTGACTCAGAGCCAAGTCTTCCTAAGAAAAATACTCCAAGTCCTCTTCCTCCATCACCTCCTCAGGGATTTGATTTTGTACATGGTGAATATTCTCATTTCTTTCTTCCTGATTTTGACTCTAAGCCTGTAAACCCTGATCCGCATGAAAATCCTCTTGTTCCAAAGTATGGCCATGTAGAATATAATCCTGAACTATTTAACCCTCAACAGTTTGATTATGGGTCTCTTGATGATAATTCACCTGCACAAGAACCATGTGATGAACATATACCTAAAGTTTCAACCACCTCCGCTATACCTTCTGTAATTTTCCAGCTGCAGAAGAAAAATAAGAATATTAAGAAGCTCAAAGCAGTACTCAAGTCTTATGAACAAGCTCAATAGGAAAAAGACCTATTGTTTGCAGAATCTGAGAAATATAATGAGCAATGGAGAGATTATAGTCGTAAGCTCTTGCAGAAGAATGAGAAATTGAAGGGAAAGCGTGACAAAGAAGTTGTAGGTGTAAAACGCCTTTAGAAATTAGTAAGAAATTGGAGAGTTGAGGCCTTTAAGAAATTGTCACATATCAGTATGTTAAAGAATAAATTGAAGAAGCGATCAAATCTATCTGGTAAAAACTTGAACATTGTGGTCAATGCAACACAAGCCCTGTCAATGGTATTAAAACTCATTTTTGAAATTTTGAAGAATCTATCAGGTATGTTTTCATGAGGACATGAAAATACACAGGCATGGGAGTATTAGGAGAGTTTCCAGAAAACAGGCCAGTAAAGAATTGGATATCATTGATTTTGTCAGGAAGGTTGGAAATCAGTTTTGAAAATTTTTGAGATTTTGGAAAGACATGTTAGCATGAGGACATGCAAATACTCAGGTGTGGGATTATGTTGGCTCACCAAATTGACACTCTTTGCACCTCTTTACATTCTCCATATGCACCTTTGATCTCTTCATTTTATACTTTTTATCCCATAAATCCTTCTATATTTTCACATATCTAGCCAAATACTCAGCAAGTATACTAAGGTATGATAATTCATTAAAATCCTTTAATTTCATTTGTTGTAATGCTTAAATATAATTCTTGAAGGATTTGTGACTAATTATATTTCTACAGCACATGTCAGCATTCAGTAGTAGTTAGATATTATGAAGATTCTACATACGTGGCCAGTTCATTCAAACAAATCTGAGTCTATCGATCCTAATTTCCACTGATGACTCATGTACAATCAATTCAATCTTCATCTCTAGGCACGACGTGCCATAGAGATAAAGATTTTATATTAGATAGAAAACCAAAGAATATCTTGAGGATGAAGGAATTAGCTATTTTCACATTATGTAAACAGTTGTATCATTAATAGAAGATAGAGTCCATTACTGTAAAATCAGAATTGGTTACCCTATCCCTCAAGCAATAAAAATACATGGATAAAAAATGTAAAAGTAGTGTGTGTAGAAAGAGATATGTAGACAGAAAAAAGACAGAGATATGTAGATGGAGAATGGATAATGAATAAGAGCAATTGCACTGCTTAAATGCTGGTTTTTCTTAATTGAACAGAGATCAAGTTATACAATGTTATTCCCGTTATCTTAAGTAATTATGTATATGTTTCTTTAGATTTTAATCAATTTGTTTTCTGCTATCATTATTTTCTTCATTATAGAATCGTGGTTGCAGCTTAGAAGTTAGTCTGTAAGTCATTTAAGGACTTGTGGATTTCTTGGAAAGGATCCACCAAGAAGACCATAAGCCCTTCTTTTGTAAACTTAGTTCTTGTATAGAATAGATATGTTGATTGTTATTTTCTATTTTTATTACAAGAGAGAATTGTAGTTAGTAAGATTGTTAAGTGGCTATAAAAATAGATTTACATATGTTTGAAATCAGTCAGTTTATTGTGTGATAATTATGGAATAATATTCACATCATTTGTTAGGTTAGAACTGAGCTTGGATATTAGGATAGATTGACTTAAAAGCATTGTTTTAAATACAGAGTATTGTAGATTTGATTTATTTTGCTATAGATTTAAATTCTATTTTAAAATCATACATTGCTTCTGTGAAATTGGTTCCCAATAAAATGAAATTAATTGTATTTTCTTCTAAATTATAAAATATGTAGATTACATTCATCTTTATTATGGTTTAATATTTAAGTTAATTACATATATTTATTTGACAAATTACATTTACTTTATTGTAGTCTCAAAATGCAAGTTAATTTAGGAATAGTTCCAGTCACAGAAGTAGCCCATTTTAAAGATTAAGGTGAATAAGTAAGCTCTATAATATTATTAAACTTCTTAGAAGTAAATTCATTAATTTAATAAGATATTTGAAGTATTAAATTATATATCAATTTCATATGTCTACTTTCTGTCACTTACTCTGTTTTCTGTGTTAATATGTAATTTATATTCATTTAGTCCTAGTTCACTTTCTGTTACTTACTTTGCTTTTTGTGTTGATATGTAGTTTTCTCCTTATTTAAATTTCTGAAATATGATTATTAGTTTATGCTTCAGTATTAGAATTGTTTTGAAGATAGTTTGAAAAGTATTTTCATTTCTGTAATTAGGATAGACCATGAATTCAAATGTTTTATAGGTCTTAGATGTGAGAGTATTTAGTTAGTATTAGGATTTTACATTTGAATAAGTCTGAGGGTTGATAGATTAGAAATAATAGTATTAAGAATTTTGAATAATCCCTAGATTAGAGTACGTTAGCTTCGAGTATATTAGATTAGGATAGGCTCTAATCCCGCATATACAGTGGTTACATCTCACAAGCTACCTTCTCAGGTTGACAAATTAAGTGTTGTATTAGATAGTGCATAATTATCCCAACACAAATGCACACATTCCACATATTTAAGAATTCAACATGTTCATCATTTCATTAAGCAACAAATACAATTGCGGATGTAAAATGGACAGAGATAATTATCTTGGAATAAGATTTCCCTACAACCATCTACGTTGTTGCAACGTTCCACCCAACCATAGGCCAGTGCACTAATCAATATCTTAGAAACATTTAAACCATTGATCTGGGCATGATTCGCATAAGTAATAAGTGTGGAAATTGAACCCGGGTGTTAGAACAATTACACTCATAAAAATTGCCAATTACACATGCAAATTACACACAAAGGAGATTGAATATGGAGCAGAACACTAATCTGTATTGAATAAGTGTACAATATCCAACCTTGTGAAGTCATAGGCTTCCATAATAAATAATTACATGAAATATTTGAATGCATTGGGATTCCATTCGAATTATTCAAAAGAAGGCTTGCTAAATCTGGTCAAATCCCCCATAGGTGCATAAAGCAGTTTCCAAATCTGCCTAGGAGCTCACGAATTGGAAAAATCAATTAGGAAAGATAATAGGTGATGGAAGGACAACTCATACATTCTTTTATTAGGAGAAAAGAGAGGATGATGATGAGGGAAAAAAACAAGTCAACTTCACCTAGTCATACTTTCCCAATTGCCTTAAAACTCAGTAAAAGTAGCAATAAAGCAGAAAAGGTAGATATGTGCTAGGGAGGTTCAGGAATAAAGTAGAATTGATTCCAAGAGGTTTCCCAAGTGCTCCATGACTCATTTTTATCAATTTTTACCATCTAGGACATGTGGAGGACAACTTGCATAGAGTGGAATATGGAAACTAGGAAAATAAGACAAAAATGGATTAATTAATGTCTAAGGTAGCTAACTATGGGTTGATTATTCTAACACCCCCCCTTAAGCCTGAATTATGAGTAAAATATTAGAAAATTATAGGGCCTAGCAACAAGGCTTAGTCACCCTTTACATACTGCATGTCCATTTGAACAAGGAAAGAGGCGAAAACCCTGTGGGAAAACCCTCCCTTAAACATGGACAGTAAAACAAAATTTGAAAATCTTGTCATCAATCATGCTTCATAGCATGATCAGCAATCCCCAGTAGTGATTTGAGATTGCTGAAAGTATTCTCAAAAAAAAAATTGGTGAAGATGTCTGCTACTTGTTCTGAAGATGAACAGAAGAGTAGGTGAATGTTGCCATCATGCACAAGCTGTTTGATCTAGTGCATATGGATCTCAATGTGTTTGGTTCTCTGTATCTGAACTGGATCATTGAATATTTGAATGGTACTATGATTATCACAATATATAGTAGTTGAGTGTTCTGATTCAAGGCCACACTCACTAAGTAACCCCTACAACCATAAACATTGAGTTGTTGCATTTACAACTCCTCTGTACTCTGCTTTTGTAGATGAGAGTGCAATGGCACTCTGTTTCTTGCTTAACCAACTAATTGGTCCTTCAGCAAGCATGAACACATATCCTAATGTTGAATTTTAAACTGTGTTGTCACCTGTTGTAATCTCACAGATCACATAAGGTTACCAATAATACATACTAAAACATAACTATAAATCAGATACAAGAGACAAGAACAAATAGAAAAACAGATTATATTAATGTAATGAGTTCATACAAGGCACATAACTGAACTGAGTTCTTGCTTGGCTCAACAGCCTAATATATACATTTTACAAAACAGTTACAAATAACTACCAGTCGGTTCAGTGAACCGACACAACTGTTTGTTAGCCGACTAATCTTTCTAGTTAGTCGGTCGACTGACTTAGTCGGCTGATTGACTAGTCGGCCCATCGACTTAGTCGGCTGACTAAGTCGGTATTCATCCAAGTCGACTTATGTCGACTAAATCCTTCTACATCTCCCCCACGAACAAAACGTTTCTTCATCCTGAAGAAATAGGGAGGTACAAAAATGAACTCTTGGTCGATTCATTTAGACGTGCTCGTGCTGTGGGCTGTGCAGATGGATAATCGGTCTTTTGTGGACACAGAATTCGATGATAGATGGAGCTGTGATGGCCAGATGATGCTGAAAGTCAGTCCAACTCTGCAATGCCTATTGGATATCGATTGTTAAGGTTGTGAGACTGGAAAGGATCGACATCTTTTTGGACATAGGCATTTCTGTGATATTCTCCATGTTGGGACCCAACAGTTGGTTTTGCTCTTCTACAGAATTGATGAGCCATTTCATCTATGGATAGATGATGTCGAGTTTCTCTAAGTTGGGAAGGGCCTGTTGAACCCATTGATGTGCCTCTCATTCCATCTTCTGCAGTTTGTTGGTCTCCATCACAATTTGTTCTTGGATGGTCTGCCTCAGTTCTGCCTCTATCGACTTCCGGCTCTCCAAATCCTGAATGCCCTACATTTCCTTCCTTGTCTGCTAATAGACCTGCCCATAGTGAGTAGGCCAGTCTCGCAATACTTCCTCAGTAACAACTGATTCTTCCATATGATCCTGGAGGACTTTGTATGCCTTCGAGAATGCAGTGTGTTGGGCCAAGAGTAGTCAAACAGTCTCCTCCTTTTGCTCTTCCTTGGTCTCTTGCATCCGGGTCTGGATAGTCGATACCATTGTCTCGAAGAGCTGATATGCTCTTTCAAGTGGTTGATCTGTGTCGACTTCGAGAGGGCCTAGTACCACAGTCTGGACTAGAGCTCTGCATCTGCCGAGAAACTCAACTTCTTCTGCATTTTTGGCTACAAGCTCTTTATTTTTCCGATCTGTCCGTTTCTTTGACTCTTTGGCCATAGTTTTTAGGAGTTGGCCGACCTCTGTGTCGTCCAAGAAACTTGCATTCCTTAGGTTAATCCGGAGACCGGATGTTCTATGTTGCTCTTTCTTTTTCTTCTGATGGTCTGGTTGTTGTTCCTGGGTATCTGTAGCAGTTGATGTTGGGTCTGTAGTTGATGGAATGGAGGCTGAAGTTTTTTCTGGTTGGTTAGGTGGTAGAGAAGACGGTTGTGTTTCTTGTTGAGTATGTGGTGGAGAGGTGGGGAGTTTTTCTGTTTGAGGAGGTGGGGTGGTCGCTTCTGGTTGTGAAGATAATGGTGGCTGTGATGGGTTGTGCTGTAATTCTGGGGGTGGGGATTTTGATGGTGGTGGTGGTGGTGATGGAGGTTGTGATGATGGTGGTGTTGGGGACGGAGTGGGGGTATGGACAGGGGTCAAAGGGTTGACTGGAGTATGTTGTGAACTTTTGTCGGAAGAGATACCTGCTTCTGAAGGTGTAGATGGTAGGTCGTCCTGGTCGATTGGTTCGGTGACAAACTTTGATGTTCCTATTACGTCACCCAATTCATCGCAGGTGAATGTCATCGTAATAGTTGCGTGAGGATTTCTGCTTGCATAGAGAGGGGATTTTGTCTGTATTTTCTGGGCCGATTTAAATAGTCCAGGAAGTGTCTCGAAGAAAGCTTTAAGATCAGCGTCTTGGGTGACCTTGGCTCTGAGTGCCTCCGGGATGGCGCGTTGATATTCATCAGGGGGACTATCGGCCTACTGTACTTGTGCTTGTTCTTCGACTATGGGGGTTGGAGATGGGGGGGGAGGGGTCGACACGAGGTCGACCACATTTTCAGGTGTCGGGCCTGTTTTTTCTTTCTTTGGCCGACCCTCCGGAGCTCCTGCGTCCATGTACCATTGAAACTCAACCTCGACTGACACTTTATTGGCACGAGCATCCTCGATAATGTCAATGGCCGCGGCTGCTAGTTCCTCCTCATCATCGGACGAGTCGGCCAGGATAAGCTTGCGCTTACCCCTACCTTGTTGTAATTTTTGGGCTTTGAGATTTTTCCTTGCGACAGCTATCTCCTTAGCCAGCTTCTTGATGATGCTCTTAGATAAAGCATATTTTGGGTTGTTTCCTTTGACCTCTCATGTCTATACTTGGGTGGGGTCAATGGTGGCTGGCGCCGGAGGAGTTGTCTATTGCTGTGTTTGGTTTGTTGGTTGTTGTTGTTGTGTCGGCTGGGGGTCGACTACTCTTGCAGTCAGAGGTTTGACAGTGATGTGCACCCGACTAGTGAGCACAGTCGGGGTGTCCTCCGACACAAATGTGCTGATGTATAAGTTCAGCTCGTAGTCCTCTTCCTTTTCCTGGTCGATGAGTGGCTCGATGATGGAGAAGTCGACCTGTTTGGAAGCCTCTGGAATTGGTATCTTTGTCTATGCTTGTCTGGCCAACTCTCAAAAAATCTGCTCGACGGTGGGATAGTAGTCGAGGTCCTATGCTTTGGGGTCTTGACCACGCATATACCATACTAATGTGTGGTTGAGTTCTAACTGGATATGAGACTCAGCCGGGAGGTTTCGTCGGATGTTCTGGGGCACCCTCCACCTTGTCGTTCGAACCTTCAATTACTGGAACCAATTTTCCAGGAAGACTTTCCCCTGTTCCAGCTCATGCAGGGTGCCTTTTTGTGAAAAAGGTTTAAAATGGTGCATTTGGAATTTGGTCCGCTCCCGGAAGACTGGACTTCCTTCCAGATAAATATGGTACATAACAAGACAGAGAATGAGAGAGGGGAATTTGATCATACCTCCCATCTCTTGACAACATTCACAGATGGTTTTGATCATGTCAGCAACATAATCTCCCCACCGGTCGGTCGTGATTGTGTCGACTGCTTCCAACATCTCTAGTTTAAGGTCGCTGCCCCGACCTGCCAAAGTAAGGGTGATTGCTATGATTTTAGCCACAATTTGTGGCGTCCTTGTCGCAATCTGGCCGATCATCAGTCCTTTGGAATTCTTGCCCGACGGTGAACCCGTAAGTTCTTGGACTAACCCGTCTTTGATGCCAATAGGTATAGGGCTGCCTTAGTTGGGCAGACCGGTAAGCTTGGAGATAACATCCCCGGTGATATTGATCGGCTGGTCGAAGTAGAACCGACCATTATGGTAGCGACTGATAATGAATTTAACAACTGCCTCCTTCGTCCCACCAAAGCTTTCCATCAGTGGTGCATTAGGATAGTTGAAAATGCCGCTCTTCTGAATTTTGTTAGCGGCCTGGGTCATTCGGTTGTTGACATAGGCCCACTCTTGGATTTCTTGCCAGAGTTTCTGGAATGGGCCCTCCTGTACCTTTGCATTTTTGAGGTTCTTTAAGCGATTGAGAAAGGGGGCGTCTTCCGCTTGTAGCTCCTTTTCCTTAGCCGCAGCTCTGGTTAGTTTGGGTGCCATTTTGTCGGACTGGTTGGGGTTTTGACAAGGTTCTTTTGTTTTGGTCGACTGAAATTGCGAGTGCTCTGAGGAAAATGGGTGTGGTGAATGAACCTTCGATGGTCCATTATTTATAGGCGTGGGTGTGGTTGAGTGTCGGAATGGGCGTATTAATGGTGGACTTGACAGTCCAACTGCAATACTTGAGTGAGACTTAATGGAGGATCTGTTTTAGCGCTCGAAGCCATCAATGCGTGATGCGACTTTCAAGGTCAATAGTCGAAGTCGTTGGTGAAAATGGTTGGCTTGACTGGTCGATGAAGATGGTTAATGGTGGTGATGGTGATTGTCGAAGTAGTGAGTGGCTGTCATGGTTGGATGTATGATTGTGTTTTTGGAGTTTTTCTATCTTTTTATGAGTTTTGATTGATGGTTAAGGTCGTTATTTGTTTTTTTTTCAATTTTTGTAACGTTTGAGTTGGGCTCCATTAACGAGCTTCCGAAATACTAGGCCCTGTAATGTTTTCAGTCGGACTGAGCCATTGGGATGTATTTCTTTGACAACATAAGGTCCCATCCATTCTGTGTGTAATTTCTTAGGTTTTCCTTTGACTCGACTATTATAAAGTAAAGCAAGGTCGTCGACTGAGAGGTTTTTGCTTTTGATGTTACGGTCGTGCCAGGATTTCTGTTGTTCTTTGTGAATTTCCTGATGCTGGATAGCCATGATTCTATGCTCTTATAGCTTACTGAGTTGAAATAGTCAATCTTTTTTGGCCTGTTCTACATCGACATGTAGTATCTGTGCAATAATAGGAGTCTGCTGTCGGAAATGTAGGGGTATGACAGCTTCCTGCGCGTAAACTAGTCTGAAGGGTGTTTGATCAGTCGACCGTTTATAGGTTGTCCTATATGCCCAGAGAACCGCAGGGATTTTCTCATCCCAGTCGCCTTTGTCGGTATTGCATATTTTGGTTAACCCTTTGGTTAGTGTTTTGTTAAAAGCTTCAATCGCACCGTTCGTCTGAGGATGATATGCAGTGCTTCATCGGTGGTTGATGTGAAACTGGTCGGTCAAATTTTTGATGGTTTTGTTGATAAAATGTGAGCCTTGGTCGCTAATCAAGGTGAGTGGGCATCCAAATCTAGTGATAATGTTTTCGTAGATGAACTTAGCAGCTACCTCACTTGAACATGTATCGACGGGTTCAGCTTCTGCCCATTTGGTGACATATTCCGCCGCCGTGATAATATACCTTGCACCTGATTGTTTAGCTAGGATAGGGAAAGGTCCTATGAAGTCTATAGCCCAAATTTCAAAGGTGAGACTAGGGTTTACATATATCAAGGGAATTTCTATACTCGACAGAGGTCGACCAAGTCATTGACATCTATCACATTGACTAACAAAGTTTTTGCAATCTTTGTGAATCGTCAGCCACCATAAGCCCGACTGTTGCATTTTTCTTGCAGTTGTATCCGCTTGAAAATGTCCTCCTGCAGGTCCATAGTGTGCTTGATGCATGATTTTTTCTCTCTCATGGTCGAGTACACAACATATTAGAATGTTTTCTAACCCCATTTTGTACAAAAATCCATTGATGAGGCTGTAGGGTGTAGCCTTCATAGCTAATATTTGTTTTTTCTTGGTGTTCAGACCTTCGGGTGCCTGACCTGTCTCTAAGAACTGAGCTATTTCTTATAGTTCTTCTAGTACTGCTTCTATGTGAAATAGATGTGCATCCGGCAAGTCATCGTTGACTCCGGTCGGTTCCTCCCCTGTGTCGATACGGGATAGGTGGTCGGGTCCGACATTTAGCTTTCCTGGTAGAACTACTACTTCAAACTCAAATTCTTGAAAAAGAAGTAACCATCGACAAATTCTCCCATAATGAAGGGGTTTATTAACAAGGTATTTTAAAGCTTGATTGTCAGTATAAAATATGAAAGGGTTGGCCAATAGGTAATTTCGATACTTCTGGAGAGCAAAGACCATACCTAGGGCTTCTCGTTCAATGGTCGAGTAGTTCCGTTCAGCTTTATTTAATTTTCGACTGATGTATACGATAGGGTAATCCATCCCATCATCCCCTGGTTGAGTAAGGATGGCTCCAATTGTAATGCCTGATGCATCAATATGCACATGAAATTTAGTCGACCAGTTTGGAAATTTAAGTATGGGGGCTTTGACCAGTTTTCTTTTCAATTTGTCGAAGGATATTTGGCATTCTTCTGTCCATATAAACTCCTGGTCGTCTTTGAGCAATTCCTCCAGAGGGTAAGTCATATATGAATAGTGTCTAATGAATTTCCTATAGTATCCTGTGTGGCCCAATAAAACCCAGACTTGTTTAAGGTTTATTGGGGGTTTTAGGTCAAGGATGATTTTTATTTTGGCAAAGTCGACCTTTATACCATCTTTGCAGACAATATGTCCTAAAAGTATTCCTATGGGAGTCATAAAAGTACACTTCTTAATATTTAGGGAGAGTTGTATCTATCGACATCTCTCCAGCATAAGTCGGAGCCATGTGCAGTGATCCTTTAGGGTGGAATATATGGTCCAGTCGTCGAAGTATACTGCCATGGTCTTATAGATATACTCTTGGAAGGTTTTGACAACAATTCGTGAGAATACTATAGGTGCATTCTTCAACCCAAAAGGCATAACCCTGTAGGCAAAGGACCCAAATTCACATACAAATGTGGTTTTCTTTTGATCCTCTTTTTCTATGGGTACTTGATTATATCCTGAAAATCCATCTGTAAATGAATAACATTCATGGCCTGCAACTTCGTTCAGGAATTCATCAGCATAGGGGGTGGGGAATGGATCTGTAAGTGTGACTTTGTTGAGCTCCCTAAAGTCGACACAAATTCTTAACCTGGTTGGGTCATGTTTCTTAGGCTGAACGACCATGGGGCTTGCCCACTCCGATTGGTCGATGAGGTAAATGATCCCTGCTGCTAACATGTTGTCTATTTCCTTTTTAACTATCTCCTTATACTTATGAGCTAGTTTGTAAGGTCGTTTCTTGACAGGTCGGATATCAGGTTTAGTATCTATTTTCATTTCTCCCATTTCTTGTACTAACCCTTTCAAGTATTTGTAGTCCCTTGCAAAGACATCTTGAAATTATTAAAGTAGGTTTATGATTTCGGCGGTTTTGTGTTCATTCCAGTAGTCCCCAATCTTAGCTATTTTTGGACGGTCGTCGTGTGAAATGTCGACCTCCTTAGTTTTCACTTTGGCATCCAGCCACTCTGGTGCTTTAGCTTCATTGATCGGTCGACTTCTTTCTTGAAATTGTGAGAATTTAGCCAGAAAGTTGGCTGCAGTCATTCTGTCAAGGTCAGGTTTGTCGGTGGTCTCGACTTTTAGGATTGAGTAGATTGGTTTGGTTGTTTCGATGTGGTCAGGTTTCCATCTAAATCTCTTTCCTGTGGTGTGTTCATTTTCTAATTGCAATCGGGTCGAATGTGACCTGGGTGTAGTTTTTATATTGTTACAGTCTTTGACCTGTCGGTGGGTCTAGGAGGGTTGAGTTATGGTCGGCTGGAGAAAGTGTTTGATTTGTTGGGCTGTCTCAGCCAGTGTTTCATTTTGGGGTATGAACTGAAAGTCCTTGATAAATTTGTTTCTCAATTCCTACCAAAAGAAGGTTTCTCCTCTAGCTTCCTCCATCTTATACCATTTATTGGGTAAGTCGGCTAGGGTTGTAGGGAACAAATGTGGCCAGGCTCGCTCATCTTTGTATCCAAGCCTTCTCCAATCTCTTTCACAAGTCCTAATGTGGTATTTTGGGTTTTGGCCTTGGACAAAGATAGGGATTTGAGCCTCCTGTGTTAACTTTTTCCCACCAAATCGTTCGACAAAGAAAGTTGAAGCAGTTGTCCAGGTCTGCAATTTTGACTGATGGGTGTCCCACCATCTATCTGCTTGACCTGTAAACGTTTCCACTAAGCTTTGAAGTCGACCATGTTCTCCAACATTTTTAGATACTTGTTCGGCATGCATGATTGGGGATTCTCACTCCTTATATCTGGGCAGTGGAGCAGTATGTAAACTGGTTGGCTGTAAGGTAGGTCATTCCCTGACTTTCCTTTCAAATATTTTAGGGATAATTGATACAATGAAGCACTATCGGGTGGGTTTTTTCTGTACTTTTTGTATAGTCCAGCACCCTCTTGCTTGTGTTTCATAATTTTCCATTTCCCAATCATATAATTCAGCATCTGAATTATAACCAATGGAGTCTTGGTTACCTAAGTGAAGCTCCCCATAGATGTTTGGATCGGTATAGTCCGTATTATTATGGATCTGGTAAAGCTGTCTGACATCAACTTCCTCATCTATCGGTTCTAGCCAAGGTTGTCCTTGTGATGGATTAATGGGGACCATGAATTTTTGGCCATTTCCTTTTAGTTTTATGCGTTCTTTATCTAAGGATATAGATGCTTTCATATTTTGACACTAAGGTGGACCAACGAGGGATGAGAAGGAGCTAGATCCTTCCTTTGGGTCAATAATTTCGAAATCAACCTTAGTCGATATTCCTTTGATGGTCATGTTGACATCTTTCCAAACCCCAATGGGTTCAATGAGGCCTTGATCAGTGAGTTTTAGGTAAATGCTTGACTCATAGAGTTGAGGTCGGCCCATCTTTTCCCATGTATCCCTGGTCATGATATTTACCTGAGACCCAAAATCAAGCACCACTTGTCGGACGTGATAACCTTCGATTTCCAGGTCGACAAGTGGGTCGACATCGTTTTTGTCCTTTTGATTTAGGCTACAAATGTTCTTAGTTTGTTTTCCCAAGTTATTGCTTTTTATTTCGTGTAATAAATCAATGAACTGGGTGACGGATGTGTCTGTTTGTATGAGATGATTTAATTGCTGTGTCGTGCTAAGTCGACTGGTAAGAATGTCTTCTTGTTGTGTAATATCTTGAAATATGTGTGTGGATTCTTGATAAGTTTGTTTTTCCTTCAGAGGATCCAGATAACCATTTGTGTTTTTAATTTTACTAATTTGGGGGTTATTTGGCCCTGTTTTTGTGCCTTGGCGAGTGACAATATGCATATTTTTAGTAGTTAATATATCATTCTTTTGTACACAAGACAAGAAATTAACATTTTTCTTATTATTGATTTTTTCTAAGATGGTAGGACAATCCTCCAGAGAGTGATCGCCTATGCCACAATGCGTGCAGAATTTAAGGTCAGTTCTGTCCTTGTACGGACAGTCTATGCATCTATGTCCTTCTTTATAGCAGATGAAGCACTGGGATGGTCAACGAGTTTGTATGTCACGATTCCTGATGAATCGACCTCTTCCTCCAAACCCTTGTCGTCGATTGTTGTACCGGCGCTCATATCATCGGCCTTCATATCATTGCCCGTTCTGGTCATTAGTATTATTTTGCTCATTGTTCTGTGCCACTGCATTCATCTGGTAGACCGCCTGATAGTCTTGTCTGTTTTTGAGGTTTAGTTGACAGTCGGCCGTATTGTGACTTTTTGTCTCACAGATGGCGCACCAGGAAGCTTTTGCATTTTTCATGTTAAACGCACATTCTTTCATAGAGTGATCCTGGGTCTCTTGGAAAATGTTGCAAAATACTTTAGTGTGCACAAATCAGACGTCTTGTCGACTGTATTCCTGTCAAAATTATCTTTCGAGTGTTCGGCCGTCGAACATTTAGTACACCATATTTCTTGATTTTTGAGGGACAGTTCTTTCAAGGACTTCTGCACACTTTCTAGCTGTTCTTCTATCCTGTGGTCCATCAGATAGGTAGGTATATCTTCATCCATTTCCACCTGTAGAGCTTTAGTCAGCGCATCTTCATATGTCTTGAATGTTTCCAGACTCATGTGTCGGTGAACTTTTTGTGATAAGCCTGCAAGGAACCATTGAATTAGTAATTGCTCATCAATAACATAATCTAATTTACTCAATAGGTCCTTCCAGTGTTTGTCGTAATCGTGGACAGTCACCCCTGGCTTTTGCTGCATTGTCTTGAGCTTTTTGGCGGCCAAATGCTTAGCGTCTGGGGTCTTGAAAAAGGATAAGAACTGTGCTTTTATCTCAGCTTCCATGGCTCTGGGTTGCCTTTCTGAAAAGTTCATGTACCAGGTCAAGGCCCTTTTTTGTAAGGCTCCAGCAAACTGAGCCATCTGTCTGTCTTCATCTGTCACCTGGTCTGCATCCCAGATGGACTCGCAGACGAACCAATGTCGTCTAGGGTCTTCATCCCCCTCGTAGAGAGGAATTTGAGCTGTTCTGTGACCCATGTCTAAGTCACTTTCACTGCTCTCAGAATTTGGCGGGTTCGGAGGCGTGGGTGGTGGTGAGAGTGGTGGGGTTGTTAATGTGGTCGGGCCTACGGAATTTTGGTCGACGGAACTGGTGCCTCCGTCGGTGGTCGATTCGAATTTGACATACAGTGGGTTGTTGTGGATTTCTATTGTCAATGATCCACTGGACTGTTGTGTACGCAGGTCTGATTCGTTGCTTTCTTCTAAAGTTGTATGTGGCGGGGGGGTGCTCCTTCCTGTGTCGGTAAGAGCAAGTGGATACTCTGAAAGGATGGTGCCGTTTGAAAGGTCACCCAGTTCCATTCGACTGGTCGGAGTATGACAAGATGTCGTCTCAGGTATGGTTTGTCACCTAGTCGGCTCCAGATAGTGATGTCTCCAGCTCGTAGTCGGAGGTCGTCTTCAATAATAGTCTGTATTCTGGTACGCGGATTTGCCGAGGAAATGGTTATTCCGTCATCAGGAGCTCTTAATTGGAGAGCTTCTGGCTGCTCTATCCACACTTCTTCCTCCGTACGTGACACCTTTTTCTCTATGCCCTCTTCCTGTCGGTCATGACCCAACTCTGGTGGATTCTCTTCATGGTCGGTCTCCCTAGGGTTTTGTGCTCTGCACAGCCCGTCGGCTCTTTCACGTCTTGCTTCCCTTCTCTGCTATCTCTCATCCCTTTCTTATTTCTGAATGTCCACCATACTCCCGTATAGTACTATTTTCTTGAAGTCTTCTATGGTCAACTTTTCATTACTGGTGACAGTTATCTTCTTTTGGCCAACGAGGATCCACCATACTCTACCTCTGACACAAGACCAGCTACCCCCCCATAGCCTACCTAACACTTTTAGAAAGCTCAGATGGTTCGACTCACTTGCTCAGGAAGTATTCCCAATCCCTTTTTGCAATAAACTTCTCCCACTTCCTTTTCTTTTCTGCCCAGTTGGTATTTGGTGGCTGTTTGCACAGTGGTGGTCTAGGTTTGACGATGTGGCCTACTCCATTCTCTATCAAAAATTTGAACATCAAAGTCGGTAAGGTGCACAAGAATTTTTCGGTGAAATCTGTGTATAATTTCACTTTTACAGTTTCCACTGACGTCCTTTCTTCGACCGCTTGCTCCTCACAGAAGTCGTCGGTGATTTTCTCAAACCACTCCGACAGATTTGTTTGTCCTCCTTGGAATAGTTTATCTAGCAACTGTTGTTCTTTAGTTGCGTCCAGTATTCTCATCCAGAAGATACTTCAATAGTTGTGGCACTGATTCAACAAACTTCTCATGCGTCTCGGTGAAAAATCTTGCCTTGGCTTCAGCGACTGTTAATCTATTTTGTCTTGCATAATTTTGCAAGTAGTTCACAATTTTACGGTCCCACCAGTCCTTGATCTCCTGCTCTGGTATCATATGTGATCATATATCTTAGACATGTACTACCAGCAACGGAACCAATGTTGTAAACTCATAGATCACATAAGGTTACCAATAATACATACTAAAACATAACTATAAATTAGAAACAAGAGACAAGAACAAATAGGAAAACAGATTATATTAATGTAATGAGTTCATACAAGGAACAAAACTGAACTAATTTCTTTCTTGGCTCAATAGCCTAATATATACAGTTTACAAAATAGTTACAAATAACTACCAGTCGGTTCGGTGAACCGACACAACTGTTAGTTAGCCGACTAATCTTTCTAGTTAGTCGGCCGACCGACTTAGTTGGCTGATCGACTAGTCAGCCCATCGACTTAGTCGGCTGACTAAGTCAGTATTCGTCCATGTCGACTTATGTCAACTAAATCCTTCTACATCACCTACCCAATCACTGTCAGTAAACCCAATCAAATCAAGATCAGATTTAGCTTTGTAGAAGATCCCATGAGTCCTTGTTCCCTGAAAAAAGTTAAGGATCCTTTTGGCTGCTCTCCAATGGATCTCATGAGGATGATCCATGTATCTTGAAGCCACACTTACTGCATAATAAATTTTAGGTTGATTATGTGTAAGGTACAGCAAACACCCAATCAGTTGCATATACAATGTATTATTTACCATAGGACAAGAACCTACTTCTTCAAGCTTAACTCCTGAAAGGAAGGGAGTCTTGCTTGGCTTGCAATATTTCATGTTGAACTTGTTCATCAAATCCAAAGAATACTTGGACTGATGTAATTTTATTTCATGTTTGGTTTGAGCAATATCGAGACCCAAGAATTGGCTCAATAACCCCAAATCAGTCATAGAAAATGCATGGTTCATTGCATCCTTCAAGGAGGAAATTTCATCCTTTGAGCTTCCTGTAATGAGAAGGTCATCCAGATACAAGAAAATAATCATCAAATAACCATGAATCAGATTCAAAGAAACATTAGGATCAGACTTGCATTGAACAAAACTCAATGATAGCATAAATCCATCAATCTTGGCATACCAAGCCCTGGGGGCTTGCTTAAGCCCATACAATGATTTCTTTATTTTGCACACAAGAGATGGATTAGTAACAAATCCTTGAGGATTCTTAATGTAAATCTCTTCAGTAAGATCTCCATTCAGGAAAGAACACTTCACATCCATGTGATGTACCTCCCACTGCTTCGAAGCTGCAATGACTAAGGCTAGCCTAATGGAGTCCATCTTTGCCACTGGTACAAAGGTCTCATTGTAGTCTATAACATGTAACTATGAGTATCCCTTGGCTACCAATATTGCATTATATTTCAAAGGTGAACCATCAGTATAAAACTTAGTTTTGAAAACCCACTTACATTGAACTAGCTTCCTCCCTGGGGGAAGACCAACCAGCTCCTAAGTGTTGTTCTTCTGGAGTGAGCTGAATTATTCTTTCATGATTGTTTGACATCTTGGATCATGTGCTGCATCTTCATATGTCTGTGGGTCTGATTCAACTATGAGATAGAATTTCTTTGCAAACAAAGGGTCTTTCATACACAGGGCACTCTCAAACTAAGATCTAGTCCTCCTAGAATAACTAGTATTTTCAGCTAGTTCCCCAGCTGCATGAATGGTTTTTTCTGCCAATTTTGGTCTTGTAGGACTATTAGAATATACAATTAAATCATAATTATCAGAAATATCAGAATCAGCAAACTCATTTATCTCTTTACTTACATTCAGTGGTTCTGGTGGTGAAGAAGACTCTCCAACTTCAACTGCTGCTAAAGGCTCTTCTTGGAACTGAACACTCCTTTAAATGAAGGCTTTGTTTGTGATAAAATTTATCAGCTTGTAACCTTTTGAATCTTTAGAGTACCCAACAAATAGACACTCTTGGCTTTTGGGCTGCAAAGCCTTCCTATTTTCTGTTGGAATTCTATCCCAAGCCCTTGAGCTAAAAATCCTGAAATGGGTCATATCTGGCTTGTGCCCACTCCATGCTTCAAAAGGAGTCATACCATAAAGCTGTTTATGAGGCACCCTATTATAGATATAGGCTGCACAGTTTATAGCTTTGGCCCAAAACTTTGGTGGCAAAGTCTCAGCCTCCATCATGCAGGTTTCCATCTCTTTCAATGATATGTTCTTCCTCTCAGCAACACCATTTTGTTGTGGTGTGTAAGGGATAGAATTATGCATCTGAATACCTAAATATGAAAAATTTTGAATGAACTCAAACTTGACATAATCACCACCATTTTTAGATCTGAGGACCTTGAGTTTCCTCCCAGACCGGTTTTCAACCAAAGCCTTAAATACTTTGAAGAGGCCAAAAAATTCAGACTTATGCTTCAGGAAGTAAACCCAGCAGTACCTGGGAAAGTCATCTATGAATGTAAATTCATATTTGGCCTAGCCAACAACATCATTGTGGATCAACTCAATAGGTGCAAAGGTTCTCTCATGACTATCTTTCTCAAATTTATGCTCTGGGTGTTTTTCTAAGATGCAACCTTGACAGACTCCTTTGGAAAACTTAATGTTTGGTAACACTACGACCATTTATTTTTCACTAAGATAAAAAAGATACTTATAGTTAATATGGCCAAATAATTCATGCCAAATCTTGCTTTCCTCATTAGCATGAATAGGAAGAGTAGAGGGGTTTGAGTAGGGTAGGAAATGTGAGAACATGTATACCTTCAAAGTGTGATTTGCAACTCCTTTTGCAATGACTTTACCACTTGAGATCTCTATAATATCAACTTCATCAAGGGAGAATATGACCTTCTTTGGAGACCCTATGTGGGTCATCTGATACATTGACAAGAGGTTAGAGGTAAGACCTAGAACATACAATACATTGATGAACTTACCATGGTCAATATCAATCCTACCTTTGCCCAAACTTTTAGTGAGAGAGTCATCTCCTAGTACTATTGGTGGACATTTCGACATGTCAAGTGAGGTGAATGCCTCCTTGGTTGAAACCATATGTCTTGAAGCTCCATAATCAATGATGAAACTAGGTGAGCTTGATGTGCCAGCAACCAATGCATGAACTCTCTCTCTATATTTTGAATTTTATCCTTCTTCCCTCTTCTTTAAGCTATCAGGAAGGGATATGCCATTCTTCTCCAAGATTTGGGTCAGCATGTCAATTTTCTTCTTCATGCAGGAGCTTTTAGGATGATTGCCCTTACTGCAGTATGCACACTTGCTCATTTCTCCTTTGTTATTCTTCTTCTGGGGCTTCTTCTTGGAACCTTGGGGCTCCTCTAGATACTTGTTCTTGTCTCTCTTTTTCTTAGGTGGATTCTTATATTTCTTCTTGCCTTTTGAATCCACCCTCTAATATCTAGCAACTAGAGCTTGGTCTTTCGAAGGTTTGATGGTGCCCATAATCACCAGTTTATCTTGTTCTTATGTGAGAGATTCCATGAACTCTGCAAGTTTAGGCATATTCCAGGATCAAGCTGTCAACTTGGTCGCATGGAAGGTCAAAACAAACACTGAATAGTTAGGGCCAAGATTCAAGAGTATGTCCAAAACCAGTTGCTCCTCATTTTCAATTCCACACTGTTTTAGCTGCAAAACAAGGGCTTTAAACTTGGAAAAGTAGAGTTGTAGGGATTTGAAGCTACTAGATGTCCCCTCATCTCATTTGTTTTACCAAAAATCTCAACAAGCTACTCCCATACTTCATTTGGTGATGTCAATCCATCAAGATGGAAAAGGAGGTCTTTGTATATGCTCAGACACAAGAGACCATAGGCCTCATCCCTCTTGTTGTGCCATTTAATTTTCTCTGCAGCTGCATTGGGATCTACTGATGTTGTGATAGTCACTCTATAGAGGCCTTTCACTCTCAACAGTATCTCCATATCTACTTTCCATTCAAAGAAATTAAATGGAATCAAGATGATCTTCTGAGATTGATCCATAGCTCAGAAATTGTCCCTTTAGTCAGCAAAAAGCTCCTAGTCAATGATGTAAAACCTACAATAACAATATGGAAGCAGATAAATAGATATAAAAAGGCTCTAATACCATGTGTAAATTGAACCCAGGTGTTAGAAAAATTACGCTCACAAAAATTGCTAATTACACATGCAAATTACACACAAAGGAGACTGAATATGGAGCAGAACACTAATCTGTATTGAATAAGTGTACAATAGCCAACCTTGTGAATTCATAGGCTGCAGCAATAAATAATTTCATGACATATTTGAATGCATTGGGATGCCATTCGAATTAGTCAAAAGCAGGCTTACTAAATCTAGTCAAATCCCCCATAGGTGCATAAAGCAGTTTCCAAATCTTCCTAGGAGCTAACGAATTGGAAATATAAATTAGGAAAGATAATAGGTGATGGAAGGACAACCCATACATGATTTTATTAATATAAAAGAGAGGAGGATGATGAGGGAAAAAAACAAGTCAACTTCACCTAGTCATACTTTCTCAATTGCCTTAAAACTCAATAAAAGCAGCAATAAAGCAGAAAAAGCAGATATGAACTAGGGAGGTTTAGGAATAAATTAGAATTGATTCCAAGAGGTTTCCCAAGAATTCAATGACTCGGTCTTAGAAAGTTTGACCATCTAGGACATGTGGAGGACAACTTGCATAGAGTGGAATATGGAAACTAGGTAAATACGACAAAAATGGATTAATTAATGTCTAAGGTAGCTAAATATGGGTTGATTATTATAACAATAAGGGAACACTAGCAGGGTCACATGTATATGTTGGCTTGCTTGGGTAGACCTAGGTTTACTGTAGTTAACCAACAACACCTCTGGCTCCCTGGCCCTTTCGGCGACAGACTGCAGAGCGGCCTGAAGTCTCACCCGAAGTGATTCTAATGGGTTGGCCAGAAGACTCAAGTGTCTTCGACCAAGTTCTGGTGCAGCCTCGGTGCCTCGCAGCTCTTCTATCCTACGAGATCTCTCTCTCTCTCTCTTTGTGACACGTAGCATCCTCTTACTTGTGACTACTCTAGCCCTTATCGCATCGTCGTTCCTCGGGCGATGCGTAACTCCTTCCTACACTGATTCTTAACCACAGTACACCGCAGCTCCTCTAGTGGTGCGATACCACCTCCTTGCGATATCCTACAGTTGCGGCTCAACGTACTCAGTGCTACTCACTCTGACTTATAGGACTCAATAAACAAGGGTGCTTAACTCTATGACTCTTAACTCTAAGAGCTGAAGCAGAGGTAAACTATTATACAAAATACTTAAGGGTTTCAACTTGCATTCATCTTCTATAGTGTTGTAACTGAATAACACATACATACATTAAATTGTAAACAAGGCCCATATGATAACTGATAGATGCAACAAATAAACACAACACATAAATCAATCACATAACACACGATTTTAACGTGGTTCACCTCTAGGATGGAAGTTATTTCCACATAAATGTGTTTCTATTATAGCTCAGGGGAAGGTAAACATAGTTCTGCTGCACCGCATATGCAGCTCAAGATCTTCTGGGTAACTCCACACACAACCTAGAGCCCTTATCTCTTAGATCTCTTCTCTACTCTATATTGCACCTCTTACAATATACTCTTCCCTCTTTATCGATCCCTGCAGATCGTTACATGCATGCTCTATGAGACAGCTACTGGTTACAGTAAGATAACTACAGCTAATAAGAGAACCAGAGCTTGGATTCTATACAAATGACCAACTAATCAAACAACCAACCAACTGGCCAACTAACCGACTAACCCTTTTACAATACAAAATATATCCCTTTATAGGCGGCCCGAAGGTCTCGCCATTACAACACTATGGGCCTGTCCCAACAATAACCCAAAACCCTAACTAGTGACAGTCGGCATATCTTTACTTGAGGTAGCTACTTTCCGTCAAACCACATCTCTCTACAGTCCTCCATGCTTCCTGGCGCTGACCATGGGTACTGTGCACCGCTTCCCTATTTCTGTCCTTTGTATTCAATACCTCGGCCTCGTTGCTCCTTTTCCTTTATGAGGGTAGCTGAGCCCTCCTATATTCGTCGCTGCCTTTAATGTAGTGGGTGAGATTTCTCTTCTCGGCCGCTCAGGTACCGTCGTCTCCCTTGACTTCTTTGCCCTAAGAGTCATGGTTTCTAGCTCTTCTCTATAGCTAGAAACATGCTACGGCGTCGCAGCTCCATCTTATCTCCTCTTCACCAAAACTGTCTATCCACTAAACTGGCAGCTTCTTCTATAGATGCGGGACCCTGCTCTAATAGTCCCCTAACACTTACTTGTGGCTCATCCCCGAGCAAATACCAGTGAGCTTCTCCTACTGTAGCTTCTCCCTGGCTTCCTATGAAGTCCGTTGAAACTTGTCCCGAAGTCCTGCGACTTCATTCTCCATAGCTTCGACACACTCTTTTTAGTTTCTGTAACTTAGTTTTATGGGTTCTCTTATATTTTCTCCCCTTAGTTATGCTCTCACTCTCGTCGCTCCTGAGACCTCTAAATATCTCCAGGCCTTGAGAAGTCTTCCACAGATATCCTTTCCTCTTTGTCTGGGTTAGAACTTTTATCACAAGGAAAATCTATATCTTCCATCCTTCTCAAATATTTCATTCAGTCTGGAGCCTACTTATGTGAAAGGTATACAAACCAGGAACTCCATTCTGAGAACAAGCCTTTGTCTGCATCTTGAAGTTCTGCTTGTTTCGTTTGTTTTCTCTTTCATCTTTCTTCTCAGCAAATCGCTCCAGGTATTCACGCTACTTGGGTTCCGCATCTTTTCATTCCTGACCTTTAGAACCTCTTGTTCTCCTCTTAGCTGATGAGATAGGTCATATTCCTTCTCCCGTTGCTTTCTTTTTCTCATTTTTACTTTCTTCCTCCTCGAAGATTTCTTCTCATCATTCCACTGCTCTGCTTTCTTATCTTTAGTGATCGGCTTGGCTTTCTTCTTCTCTTTAGCAGAGATTTTGATGACATCTTCTACATCCTGCGCTTGACTCCTCATCCTTGGAAATTTTCTTTCCTATGATATTCCTAATTTCACAACCCTGGGCGGCGTCGACATAGCGGACATACGGCCACCCGGGTCGAAATGCCTCAGCATGTCTTCTAAAGGTTCCTCCTCAGAAAAAACCCACTCGATGTAAAACGTTAGACATGTAATGGCTGCAATATCTGGAAATCATAGCACTCTGTAACGAGATTAGCTCTACATAGGGAAACTGATCGATGCACTCTACAACTCTCGGCTCTTGAATTCTTGCAAATGTAACCCTCCTCTATGACTAATTTCTGCTTTTATGCCAAAGACGATCATACTAGATGCAACGGTCATCTAAACTGAATCCGTCAGTCATATTAATTGCATGGACAAGACCACACCCGTCATCTGATCCTCAGTAAATGCTGAAATCCGATCAAATTTCCCTTGAAGTGTGTGTGTACAGGCGCCAGTCTCGTCGAAGATTTACCAAATCTGGAAAATTAATTACACTACTACCAAATCCATGGTAAGATATACCGGTCATTTCTTCATTAACTGCCTGTCAGAAGGTGACTTGACTAGCCCTCTATTTTCTTGCAAAATCTGGTACGTGGCACAGAGAGACATCGCCTTGCTGCGATGCAACACCGCATCCTCTGCTTAAAACAATTTTTATTTTTTTTGCTGCCAGTGTTTTTTAATTCCTGGTGCGATGCCTCCTTTCAACTACACTGGACATCTGCACTATGCATGACTCTGAATTAGGGATGATAGGTGGAGTGGCTGTCACCATAAAGCTTGAGCCTGCTTCCATTAATCAATGTGGGAAGAAGCTCCCCATCCAGCTTGCTGAGCTGAACTACACCTCCCTCTCTAAATTGTTGTATTTGATATGGCCCCAGTCAATGCATCTTGAAATTCCCTGGAAACTTAATAAATTTACTGTCATAGAGGAGTACTAGGTCTCCGATCTGGAAGGTCTTACTCTTAATGTGTCTGTCATGCCAATCTTTTTTTCGTGCCTTCTGCACATTCTGATGGAATTCAATGATGAATCTATCTTCCTCTAAGGCAAGCAGCTGTGCTAGCCTTTCATCCACGGTGTCTGTATCAGCCATCCCATTGTTCTGAGCGATTCTTAAACTGGGAAGAATATACTCCATGGGCTTAACAACCTCTTGTCCATACACCAAACTGAAAGGTGTTTGTCCTGTAAGTTTCTTGCATGTGGTCCTATACGCCCATAATACAGTGTTAAATATAAGGTCCCAATCATTCCTTTGGCTGTTGTAGATCTTTGTAAGAGCATTTTCTTAAATCTTGTTAAAAGCCTCCACCATACCATTAGCCTGTGGGTGGTAGGGAGTGCTCTTATGGTGCTGAATATGAAATTCTTCCGTCAAGGCCTCAATGGTGCGGTTCAAGAAATGTGTGCCTTGGTCGCTCATCAAAATTATTGGGCATCCAAATCTACTAATGATGTTTTCAAAAAGGAACTGTGCGGCTATAGCAGCATCACAATTTCTTACTTCTTTCGCCTCCGCCCACCTGGTGAGGTACTCTGTGCCAGTGATGATATATCTCGCACCAATGCATTTTCCTGGTGGGTTGATAGGACCCACAAAGTCTATATCCCACTTGTCAAATGCGCGCAGCGTGACCTGTGGTCGCAGTGGCATTTCATCTCGTCGCGAGGGTTTTCCTACCCTCTGGTAAATATCGCAGCATCTACAAAAGTACTTAGTGTCCTTGTGCAACATAGGCCACCCTAATCCTGTGGCTAGGATTTTCTGCACAGTTGGCTTTCCTGCAAAATGACCTCCTGCAGTTCCTAAATGTGCCTCTCTGATGATAGCATCTTTTTCATGCGGCATCACACATCTACGCAGGACTTCATCTGGAACTAACTTGTATAATTTTCCTACTAGCAGGGTGAAGCCTGCTGCTTTAACAACCAACTGCTTCTTTTGATGCTTAGTAAACTCGTCAGGTGCTAGTCTTGTATTGAGAAAGTGAATTATATCAGCATAGTAGTCGTCTGTGATCTGGATAGAAAACAGCTGCGCATCCAGAAAATTATCCTCTAGGTTACTTGGCTCTTCTCCCGAGTCTATCCGCGACAGGTGATCAGGTTCGGCGTTCAATCTTCCTGGTTTCACAATGATTTCAAAATCATACTCCTGAAAGAGGTGTAACCATCTACAGATTCTCCCCCCTAACACTAGCTTATTGACCAGATACTTCAATGTAGAATGGTTAGTAAACATCTTGAATGAGGCACCCAATAGGTAGTGCCTGAACTTCTGCAATGCATACACCATAGCTAAGCCTTCTCTTTCTGTCGTGGTGTAGTTCTTTTCTGCTGTCGATAGCTTTCTGCTGGAATATGCGATAGGATGATCATTATCCCCTTCTCCTAGTTGCGTTAAAACAACCCCTAGTGCGATGCCAGATGCATCCACGTGTACATGGAATGGCCTATTCCATTCTGGAAATACTAAGATGGGTGTTGTAACCATCTTCTCTTTAAGGGTGTCTAGGCTCTGCTGGCATTCCTAGTTCCATAGGAATTTTATATCTTTCTTTAACAATTTCTCCATTGGTGCTATAATCTTTGTGTATCCCTTGATGAATTTTCTGTAGTACCCGGTATGACCAAGTACTGTTCTCAATTATTTGACTGAGTTGGGTGCTGGAAGATTTACGATGATGGCAATCTCTGCGGGATCTACCATTAAGCCTTGTCTACAAACAATGTGACCCAACAGAATACCAAATGGTGCACAAAATATACATTTCTTCAAGTTCATAGAAATCTGGTATTGCCTACATTTCTCTAACATCAGTCTTAAATCTCCTATGTGCTTGTCAATTAATCCAAATACAGTCCAATCATCAAAATAAAATTCTAGGAACTTATGGATGTATTCTTTAAATACAGCAAGTGACTACTCTAGAAAAGATAGCTGGTGCATTCTTAAGACCAAAGGGAATTACCGTATACTGGAATGATCCCCATTCTGTTGCAAAGGTGGTCTTGGATCGATCTTGTGGATGGATTCTGATCTGGTTATAGCCTGAAAAGCCATCAGTGAAGGAGTAGACCTCTTTTCCTCCCACGTTGTCTAGCACTTCATCAGTGAACGGTGTCGAAAATGGATCATGAAGCGATGCATCGTTGAGTTTACGCAGATCAACACAGATCCTGATGTCTCCTTTAGTTTTCTTTTATTGACGAACATGGGGCTAACCCATTCTCTTTCTTCTACGGGCTCAATGATGCCTTCTACTAGCATCTTATCGATCTCATCCTTAACTTTTTATTTGTAGCACGGATTTAATCTATATGGATGCTGCTTGACTGGTCGAGCATCCTCCTTCAATGGTATCCTCATTACTCCCAAGTCTCCAAATATTCCCTTCATCTCGGTGAACTTGGTGGGAAATAGGTCCTGATAGTCATGTAGCAAGTTTGCAATCTGTTCGACTGTTTCATCGTTCCAGTAGTCTCCAATAGAGGCAAACTTTGGTTCTGTAACTGTGCCGATATTGATCTTTTTAATCTTGATGGGCTCTGTGATTGCTAGAATTTCTAATTGCGGTCCCTCAACATCGCGAGTCCCTTCTGACTTCAGAATGTTGGTGTTGCGAGGATCCTCATCCTCATCCTCTAGTTCTACTCCAAAGTTATAGCACTCAAGCACATCTTTTAACTGGATGGCCCACTCAGGATGAGTCTGTACTGATAAGGTACAGTCCTCAAATATCTTGATCTTTATTATATCTAGGGCTTGGTCAACACTAGGGTACTCAGATTCAAAAGCGAAGGTGAGTAGAAATATGTCTATCATAAGTGGCCATGTAGTTGTTCCCTTTCACAGTTCAGTCTCTGTATACCAGTTCCTTGGAATTGTGTCCAAAGTGTGAATGAATCGGTGAACCCATTCATCCTCGGGAATGTCCGACCAATTCTATTCACAAGCCTGAATATGTGATCTGGGGTCACTTTCTCCTGTTTACTTCTACTGGACATACTCTCTGTCGATATAAAATCTAATCACCATTAGTCTCTTAATATCGTCCCATGATGCAATATTCTCTTTATGTGCATACCACCATCTTCCAGGTGTGGCTTGTACTGCAAGGTCCATAGCTGCGATCCTCTGTTCATGAGGAATTTGTTGTTCAAACTGCTTGAGAAATTCCTGGATATCCGTTAGACCATGAAACGATGGAATCTCATTGATCTCTAAGCCAATCCATCGCAGTGACTTAGTCAAGTATGTGCATCTGTGAGACGACCCAGAGCAGCATTGGTATCTATGTGAATTGGTATCTGTGCGAGTGGTAGTAGCACAGCAAATCAACATCCACCGTGTAGAAATAGAATGGGGGATGATATGAAGCTACCTATTTTTAAGGGTACAGGGGAAGAGGACCCATAGAAACATTGGTATCTATGTGAATTGGTATCTAATGAGCTGTCGCATTGCCAACTAATGTTCCCTTCCACATTCGGATTGATATAGTCGCTCTGGTTTGCAGTCATCTGATAGAGACTGTCTATGTTACGTGCCTCTTCCTCTGCTCGGATGGGTTCAATATATTTAGGACCCTGAAAAGGATCCAATGGTGCGATGACCTGGATCTGCACATCCTCAAAGGTCATTTTTCTTCTCTTTAGGTTGATAACAGCCATGTTACCGATCACCCAATCAATGCCTAGTAGTGCTGGATATGGTCTACTATCGCCAATGATTTCTATAACTTCAAATTCCGTGAAGCTGCAAACTCCGTCAATGTCAACTGGCACCTGCGGTAATCGACCCAAGGGTGATACTCGCTACTGATTAGCTAATCTCAGATGAATAGGTGATCTAACTAACTTAGGGCTACCCATCTATTCCCATGTCTGCTTAGTCAGAACATTTACGTCTGATCCTAGATCTAGGATCACCTCATCCATTTTGAATTCTCCAATCTATGCTGTGAGTCACATCTCTCTTCTTGTTCTTGTATGTCCCGTAATATTATGAACAACACGCTGTGTACTGCTCATGGAAGAAGATGGATGACACTGATCTATGATGCACTGAAGTTCTCCGATAGCTTGCTCATTTCTCACGAGTTTTAAACAACTCCGTAGGAAGGACTGTACACTTCCTGTCATCTCGTCCTCATCGCATGTGCCCGATGTGGTAGCCTGCGATATCTACACAGGGCTAACACCACAAGGTGCTTACTGCGGTACGGCCCTAGATGGTGGTACCTATGATCTTGATTGCATAGGGTCATCAAAGAAAGTCTTAGCTTCCTGAAATGTCTGTTTATTCTTCTACAGGTCAAGTGCTGTTGCTTTTTTAGGAGCTCTGCGCACCCACTCCTGACCTATGTTCTTTTCATTATCCAGTGATGTCCCACTAGTGGAAACACTGCTACGAGTCACAATGTTGACTCTTGGTTCTGGTTCTTCCTGCTTAGTAGCAATAAGCTGGATGTTCTGGTGTGCTGCTGGCTTAGGTTCTCTGATCTTAGCTATCAAGGTAGGACACTCCACTATAGTATGATCATAAGATTTACAATAATTACAAGTGGTGGTGGGACTCTGATAGTCTCTAGCATAATGTCCTACAACTCCACAGTTGTAGAAAGTAACTGGTCCGCAACCACGACCAAAACCTTCTCCACGGCCAAAGCCTCCTTCGCGTCCTCGTCCTTTGAATCCTCCTCCACGGCCACCATAGGCCGGATCACACTATGGTCTTGCTGCTGGACCCTGTGGTTCTGATTGGACTCTATACATATCTTGCTTTGCTCCTACCATGAGATCATAGGCTCGACAATCATGTTCATAATGGCCTACAGACTTGTAGAAGACGCAGTATAAGTTCTTAGGTGTCTGCATGTAATTCTGAAGTAGAGGGCACTGCTGAGGTAGGTGTCCTTGTGTTTTGCATATTTCACACCACGGCCCATGGGTCTGTGGTAAGGGGTTAGGAGCCCCTATCGCTATATATTCTACAAAGACTGGACAGTTGTCTTTAGTATGGCCTTATGCTTTACACCTTACACACCATATGTCTTGTACAACCTCTTTTCCTTTCTTAAGCTCATGCAATTGTAACGTGAGATTAGCCAACTGGTTTTGTAAATTTGTCATGCCTGTGCTGGTTTCCGCTAGAGGTGAAGCCTCTAGTTTCATTGCCATCTCCAATGCGTCATCCTGTGTCTGGATTTTCTTCTGCATTAATGGCAGTCTGATGTGAGGGAGCAGTGCTGCAATAAACCATTCCTTATGCTGCTCCAGCACAAACTCAAAGCTGACTTGGTCTATAAGGGCTTTGAATTTTTGATCAAAGTCCCACACTGACTCTGTAGGTAGCTGTTTGATATCTTTGAGCTCTGTAATGCACTGTGACTCAGACTTAGGTTTCTTAAACTCTTTAATCATGGTTGTCTTGATCTGGACAAGTGTTCTGGGTACTATGGTATACTTCATATACCATGTTAAGGCTCGATCTCTTAGCGTGGTGAACAATTGTACAAGTTTAATATTATCATCATTGATGGTTTTAATGGTCCACATGGCTTCACATAGATACCAATGCTGCTCTGGGTCCTTTGCCCCTGTACCCTTAAAAATAGGTAGCTTCATATCATCCCCCATTCTATTTCTACACGGTGGATGTTGATTTGCTGTGCTACTACCACTCGGTGGTGTAGCTGAAGGTGATGTAGCAGTGGTAGGTACTATCTGTGAGCTACTGGATGGAGTTCCTATGGGATTGTTCTGAGTCCCGATCTGTTTCTGTGGGGTGTAAGGGTGGTAAGGGATACCCCCTTCTGTTCCTTCTGTGGTACTATGACTCTGTTGTCTAGTATTATCTGGACTATCTCCAAATATGGGAGATCTGAAATCTACTTTATATTTCTTTCCACTACGTGTTCGTCCAATGTCATCAAAATCACTTTCAAACTCTTGTGACATTACTATATTTACTTATTCATATGAAACTAGATCCATTGTTCCTTTTTCATGTAATAGCATCTTAATGGACAAGTTTAAAGATTTTAGGTACTTACCACGATATCCTTTGAAGAAGTAGCGCTCAGCCTCACTGAAGCTCTTTCTCTGGTCGACTGCAAACTTTGTGACGAAGCCTTCTAGCACACTCACAAGCCAGAAGTCTACTGCTCTTGTAATGGGATTATCAAGGTTCTTCACGATCTGAATCAGCTCCGGTGTCCAGACAATGTCTCTTTTCTTCTTCAGTATGCTTGTATCAGTCAACTTTGATAACCAGTCGTAAAGCTCGTTCCCAAAGGTCGCAAAAAATATCGCATGCAGGTTTGTAATGATATGTTTTTGTAACCAGGCCTCTGTACTCAGTTTAGGACTCCTGTTCTCTTGTTCAGAAAACTCTTTCTCCTTAGACCAAACCCACTCGTTGAGTTCATCTCTAGTAGGCTACCACCAGAACATCAATGCTCAATTTTTTCAAAACCGGCAACGGAACCATTTGTTGGCTTGCTTGGGCAGACCCGAGTTTACTGTAGTTAACCAACAACACCCCTAGCTCACTGGCCCTTTCGGCGATAGACCGCAGAGCGGCCTGAAGTCTCACCCGAAGTGATTCTAATGGGTTGGCCAGAAGACTCAAGTGTCTTGGACCAGGTTCTGGTGTAGCCTCGGTGCCTCGCAGCTCTTCTAGCCTGCGAGATCCCTCTCTCTCTGCAATGCGAAACCTCCTCTTACTTGCGACTACTCTAGCCCTTATTGCATTGCTGCGCCTCGGGTGATTTGTAACTCCTTCCTACGCTGATTCTCAACCGCAGCACACCGCAGCTCCTCTGCTGGTGCGATATCGCCTCCTTGCAATATCCTACCGCTGCGGCTTAGGGTACTCAGTGCTACTCGCTCCGACTTACGGGACTCAATAAACAAGGGTGATTAACTCTGCGACTCTTAACTCTAAGAGCTGAAGCAGAGGTAAACTCTTATACAAAATAATTAAGGGTTTCAACTTGCATTCATCTTCTATAGTGCTGTAACTGAATAATGCATACATACATTAAACTGTAAACAAGGCCCATTTGATAACTGATAGATACAAAAAATAAACACAACACATAAATCAATCACATAACACACAATTTTAACGTGGTTTACCTCCAGGATGGAAGTTACGTCCACAGAACTGTGTTTCTATTATAGCTCAGGGGAAGGTAAACACAGTTCTGCTGTACCCCATATGCAGCTCAAGATCTTCTGGGTAACTCCGCACACAGCCTAGAGCCCTTCTCTCTTAGATCTCTTCTCTACTCTATATTGCACCTCTTACAATATACTCTTCCCTCTCTATCGATCCCTACAGATGGTTACATGCATGCTCTATGAGCCAGCTATTGGTTATAGTAAGATAACTATAGCTAATAACAGAACCAGAGCTTGGCTTCTATACAAATGACCAACTAATCAAACAACCAACCAATTGGCCAACTAACTGACTAACCCTTTTACAATACAAAATATATCCCTTTATAGGCGGCCCGAAGGTCTCGCCATTACAACACTGTGGGCCTGTCCCAACGGTAACCCAAAACCCTAACTAGTGACAGTCGGCATATCTATACTTGAGGTAGCCACTTTCTGTCACACCACAACTCTCTACAGTCTTCCATGCTTCTCGGTGCTGACCATGGGTATTGTGCACCGTTTCCCTGTTTCTGTCCTTCATCTTCAATACCTTGGCCTCATTGCTCCTTTTCCTTTATGAGGGTAGTTGATCCCTCCTATCTTCGTTGCTGCCTTTAATGCAGTGGGTGAGCTTTCTCTTCTCGACCACTCAGGTACCGTCGTTTCCCTTGACTTCTCTTCCCTAAGAGTCATGGTTTCCATCTCTGCTCTATAGCTAGAAACATGCTACAGCATCGTAGCTCCATCTTATCTCCTCTCCGCCAAAGCTATCTATCCACTAAACTGGCAGCTTCTTCTATAGCTGCGGGACCCTGCTTCAACAGTATACAAGGATACACAAAAAATAGCCAAGCCAATGCAGTTGGGTTTATCAGGCTAATAGGGAGCTAGAAATTTTGAGTGCTAAGATAGTGAGCTCAATCCAAGAACTATGGACACCTACACCAGAACTAGCCTGAATTCTAAAACATCCACACACACCCAAACACAAGGAAGCATCCCCTTCTCTCCTATACAGTCCCTTGGGCTATGCCTTCCCTTTTAGTGCTATTCAGGGGGTGCAAAGGATAAATCCATCCCTCTAGCTCTATCTATGAGTCTCATACACACTAGGTTTATCAATCAGACTCAGAACCATTTCCACTCCCAAAATTATCCAAAGACCAAACAACTAGGCATACCCGGTAATCTCAGTTCTAGGATTGAAATGAAACACACCATAGAGGCCAAATCGGGTATGAAAATTGGATAAAATGGATCAGGCTGTGACAGGCAATATCCAGAGTCGTTTATGGCCCTAACATGGCCAAAATGGCTCAGAAACACCCCAAATTTGCTGGGAAGATAGCAACAACCTCCTAGCCCGAAAAACAAGAAGAATATGTTTCCCCAATCGTAAAGGGGATTCAACCACACAAACAAAATAGGGAAAGGGAAAAATGCATAAAATGAATTGCTTGTGGCCAACTCTCTACCTACGTGAGTGTAGAAAAACGACTCCACCCATGAAGGAAATCACCACATAGACCTAAATCATGAAAAGGGAAAATGTTGAACACCAATATCTACCTTCGGTCAAGCTTTCTCCTCTGTGAGAAAGACAACAGTTGCATGAGATTTGAATGGGGTTCCCTCTTCCCATGTGAGGAATTTAATTCGATCTATCTCTCTGGGAATGCATGTGGCCAAAGGACTGACAATCCTTCCAATCATTGATGGATTCCCATGCATACTTCCCTCAAGGCAATAGCTACCGCAACCAATATCATGGGGAATTAATTCAGTTGGTGAATAATACAAGGGAAGGTATTTGGTGGTTAATAGGTTCATCTACTAACATTTGGATTTTCCCCATTGGCCCCAAGGGTTTAACATCTCCCCCTTATCCTTAGGAAAATCATTCGCCTTCTCATTATGGTTGCATTGACATAGCTGGTTGTAGGTTTTTAATTAATTTTGCATATGTACATGGTGTCCAAAATTATAATGCACCTGGCTAGCACAAAATACCTTTGGCATTGATTTTTAATTGCCAAAACATAAAACGATAAATCAATGGTGGGGAATTTTCCTTTAGCTCCACACCATGATTAATTGAAATATATACATCATATACATTTAATGCAGTCAGGGTCAAAACCAGGGTGTTACACACCTATGGGTATACCCATTGATCTTGGGAAGACCGTGGTTGGCTACAACAGATGCATGCATCAGCTGTAGATCAGGATCCATGACAATTTATGGTGGAAGTGCCATTAAAAATATGACTTTATATCCTCCATCCAAACCGAGCATAGATGTTGAAACTCCATTGTGGATGGATTTAGAGGAAGAAGAGGGAATTTATCCTTTATTAAAAATTGGGAGAACCTTGACCTTTAAGATAGAAACTGAAGATGATACCATCCGTAATTTCATTAGTGAGCCTATGTCTGTTACTAAGAGAGCATATCAGATCCTGGATAGCACACTGAAAGTGTAATACCCCAATTTTGACCGCATGTTCATATCCACTTGGAGGATTCAAATTCATATCCCATGGATTTGAATTCTACCTATGTAAACTATTGTAACACCAGATATTATTATGATGAATATATTGTAAATTCATGAGCAATACTTGTATGTTTCCTATGTGGTTTGTTTTGCTTAGTTTGTATTTTCATTCTCCATTCAATTACTGCAAACATTATCAGAACTCTTTGCTTGAATATCTAAATGGAATTCAAATTCTAATATGGTATCAGATCCTTCTTAGGTAGCTTCCATGCTTGTCTCTGCCCATCGAGCATCATAAGTCCCTTATGAAAATTTGGTAGCTCTAGATTCATTCAGAGCAGTGGAGAGGGCATGATAGACCCTGAAAACGTGTTCATGCCGGGAGAAAAAGAATGATTCTAACATTTCATATGTTTTAGTGTGTTATTGCAGTGAAATTGACAAGTGCAACGTAGCTTGAGAGAAGTATTTACAATCTTCCAGCTGGAGCAAATATGAGTTCTCAAACTCTTGAACCACAGATCCTCACAACTTCTAATTACCTTGATTGGAGGATTGATATGTAGCTGGCCTTGCCCAATCATGGCTACCACAGGATCATACATGGATGGGAGGTTGAGCCTCATCGACTGGTAGAGCGGAACAAGTTCCTAAACTATTGTGATGAAGCATTTGGGTACTTATGTGCTTATTTTTCCAGAGATCTCCTCTTTCATCTAGAGGGATTGAGGACTCCTAGAGAATCCTGGGAGAATCTTGATAGATTTTTTAACAAACAAGATGAGCTTTGGGGACACATTCTAGAGAATGATTTGCTATCTTTACATCCCAGTAGTTTTGAGACTATTGACTAATTATTCTCCAAATTCAAGTCTCTAGTGCTCCAATGCAGACAGTGCGGGATAGAGTGGAAGGATGAGAAGAATGTCCTTTCCATACTCAGCAAAATAGTTCCTGAGTACTCTATATATGTCTCTATGTTTCATTCCAAGTGGGAAATCTTTCCTGGTTGGAAACTTCCTTCTTTAGATTCATTTTTCGAGTCCTTAATCAAATAACAAGATGAATTGATTCGAATGGGAGTCATCCAGACCTCCAAATATAAAGCTCTCTTGGTTATTGACTCTTCCAAAGTGCAAGAAAAGGGGAAATCAAAGAAGAAGGAGCCAAAGGAAGTTGATTCCAAGACTAAACAAAATCAGCAAGCTTTCGAAGGGGCCTGTGGCTCTAAGAAGAGGAAATTTGAAAAGAATTTATGTCCTTATTGTGAAAATGGATACCATCTTGAAGAACATTGTATGAGGAAGCAACTTTATGAGATGTTCCCTCTTCTCAAGAAACACAACATTGCTCCTCCAAGAGCAAAGAATCCTGATGAAGAAGCACCGATAAAAGATGTCAAAAGATGTCATGCTTTGAAAGCAACTCTCTCTCCATCCTCATCATACATTATAGACTCTAGAGCCTCCAACCACATGGTTTCCTCCAAATAATCCGTATCTACTCTTTAGCTATCAAAGGGGCCTAATATTCACATGGGAGATGATTCCCAGATTCCAACAAAAGGAAGGGGATTAGTCAGAGTGAAGCGTAGTGAGTTCAAGAATGTCTTATATGTGCCCTCCCTTGCTACTAACCTATTATCTGTTTACCAAATGGCTCATACAGGCTCTCCCAAGTGGGTCACATTTGATTCAAACTCAGTTGAGATTATAGAAAAATCCACTGGAAATCTTGTAGTGAAAGGTATTGCAAATCACTCTACCAAAGCTTATGAGTTTTCACATTTCTTACTTGTTTCTCCTCCTACATCTTTATTGTCTCATGCTAACAGCACCAGCAAGATTTGGCATGAGATATTTGGCCATCTCAATTTTAAATATTTGAAGGAGCTCCACAATGATAACATTGTTGAAGCTTTCCCTCCTTCCAAACTTCCGATGGAATATGTGCTGGGTGCTTGGTAGGTAAGTGTCCAGAAAAGAAGTATTATGTAGGGAAGGCACATAGAGCTATCTCTACACTTGATTTGATACATAGTGATGTAGTTGTACCTATTCCCACAAACTCCATTAATAGTTGCAAGTATTTCCTGACCTTTATTGATGATTATTCTAGGTACTGCTAGATCTACTTCATGAAACTAAAATTACAAGTTTTTGAGACTTTTAAAAGTTTTAAATCTATGGTTGAGAATAGTTTCAATAAGAATATCAAGTCAATAAGATCTGATGGAGGAGGAGAATATGTAAAAATATATTTCCAGAATTTCTATGAATCAGAGGGGATTCGAATGGAACACTCGGTTCCATACACACCACAACAAAATGGTGTGGCTAAGAGGAAGAGAAAATCACTAAAAGAGATGGAAACATGCCTTATCCATGCAAAGCATCTACCTCCTTCTCTTTGGGCTGAAGTAGTAAACTGTGCTTCATATTTGCAGAATAGGGTGCCCCACAAGTTAGTGGTTGGGGTCTTACAATTTGAAGCACTGCATGGGTATAATATCAATGTCTCTCATATGAGAGTTTTTGGTTACAAATATTTGCCCAGGATACCACTTGACAAGAGGAAGGCCTTCCGATCCCAAAGTAGCGAATGCATTTTGTTGGGATATGTAGAAGATGAAAAATATTACAAACTGATGGAGGTTTCTACGAGAAGATGCTTCATTGAAAGAAGTGTCCAGTTCAAAGAAGATCAATAGCATGATACTCCTCCATCAGCATAGGAAGCTATAACTATTTCTCCACCTATTTTTGGTAATGATGATGACATGCTACAGGTTTCAGATTCAGATGAAGAAGATCACATACAGCATGATCCTATTATTGAGACTGAATCTCAAGAGATTCTAGATCCAGATCCGGTACCCATTCCTAATCATAATCCTAAACCTAGATGGGCTCAAAATATTCTTGATGCAGCTGGAAGTGGTGTTGAAGTTCCAAAAGATTGAAGAAGAACAAGGTCCTAGTATCAGAATGAGAATGATGCACTATCCGTCACAGATTCTCTCTCTATATAATAGTGTAGCAAAGTTATAGGTCGGTTCTACTTCATGATGGTGAATGACAAGCTACATATCCCACAGAAGTAGAGATTTGATCATTACCTACCTTCACCTGTTGGGATATAATAAACCCACTCATACACTTAGGATAAAATAATTAATCAAGTAATGATTAATTATTCACCCACTAGCTTAATTAGTTGGCAGCCACTTGCACCTTAAAGTCAATGCATGCCATCCATATCCTAGGAATAATTTATTTCTGATTCTGGGTTCCTCTAGAATTAGTATACAGGACCATATAGCAGATTCTGCTTTTTCTGCTTTATCCTGCTTTTCTATGGATAAGATAAAATCTAGTCAACTAGGAAACTAGGTGCTTTTGTTTCCAACCCATCCCCCATTAGTTTTTCTCCATTATCATATTATTTCCATCTCCTTGACAACTCACTCATGCTTTTTCCAACTCGTGAGGTGCTTGGTAGATTGGAAAGTGCTTTATGGGGTTTATCATAATTAGTAAGCCTGCTTTTATGAGCTAGCTTGAGTTGTCTTCATGCAACTCCATTTTCCTTTATAAGGATGTATTACATATGTAATAATATCAATTATCATTTATTTATCATTCATTAATGTGTGTTCATTAATTCTTCTTCTTCTCTCATTATGCTAATTCTCTACAATTCTCTGTGAGGTTAATTGTGTGCCTAGATCCTTAGCCAGTTTATGAAATTCCTTATGCCATCAAGGCTTTAGAATTTATACATGGTATCAAAGCTAAGGTTCTCAAAGTTCAATTTCTTCATGGTATCAAAGCTGAGGATATCAAATCTCTACATGATATCACTATCCTTCCTCCTCTCATACTTCTACCATAGAGGATTCTTTACCAGTATATTCCCATGAGTCTAGTGTTGTGTTTATTTGTGATCTCTTGGATTATTTGGAAGCTAGATCAACCCATGGAGCCCATTCATTTGCAATCTTTGATCCCATGCCTTCTCTATGTCCCTACATGATCACTTGCACACATCCTCTCTGTGTAAATGAATATGGAGACATGATACATTCGCTTGGACAGTTATTTCACCTATCTAGAGCTCATTTCATCTCTACTGGTTCGAATTTCAAGTCATATCATCATCTTGGAGCTGATTACAAGTCTCAAGATCCTTCAGTATTTCCTTCACATCATTGGATTTCAGTTGTTCTACATGGTCCCAGGTTCCATCCTACAGTTGTCTTTGATCCAGGTGAGCAGATTTATCTTCTTCCCAAGAAGAAGATTCCTCCAGACATCAACATTTAGTTTGGAGCAGCAGCAACACCAGTAGTTCAACATTTTTGGTATTGCTTTTCATGTCCTTTCTTGTGGGAGGATTTTCCCCTTGAGGTTTTGCCTCTTTCCTCATTTCTTTAGACAACATAAAATTGTAAAAGGGTGACCATAGCTTTATTGCTGGGCCCTATATGCATATATATTTCTGATTAGTTCAGGAATATCATCATAAAGTCAGGCTTAAAGAGGGTTGTTGGGATATAATAAACCCACTCATATACTTAGGATAAAATAATTAATCAAGTAATGATTAATTATTCACCCACTAGCTTAATTAGTTGGCAGCCACTTGCACCTTAAAGTCAATGCATGCCATCCATATCCTAGGAATGATTTAATTCTGATTATGGGTTCCTCTAGAATTAGTATACAGGACCATATAGCAGATTCTTCTTTTTTTTCTTTTTCTGCTTTATCCTGCTTTTCTATGGATAAGATAAAATCTAGTCAACTAGGAAACTGGCTGCTTTTGTTTCCAACCCATCCCCCATTAGTTTTTCTCCATTAGCATATTATTTCCATCTCCTTGACAAATCACTCATGCTTTTGCCAACTCGTGAGGTGCTTGGTAGATTGGAAAGTGCTTTATGGGGTTTATCATAATTAGTAAGCCTGCTTTTATGAGCTAGCTTGAGTTGTCTTCATGCAACTCCCTTTTCCTTTATAAGGATGTATTACCTATGTAATAATATCAATTATCATTTATTGATCATTCATTAATGTGTGTTCATTAATTCTTCTTATTCTCTCATTATGCTAATTCTCTACAATTCTCTGTGAGGTTAATTGTGTGCCTAGATCCTTAGCCAGTTTATGAAATTCCTTATGCCATCAAGGCTTTAGAATTTCTACATCACCATCCAGCAAAAACAAAGAGAATCATCAGTTTAGAAGTACATTGAGAGGTCCACTGATGGACCAAGATGCTGCATAGATATACATTTTTTTGCAGCATTGTTTTGCTCAAGTTATTTTTCTAAGGAGGAGGCTTATTTATTTTAAATATACCTTGCAGACTGCTATTTTCCTACTTATTTTTTAGGGAGGCGGGGGGGGGTTTTCCATTAGGTTTTCCCTTGTTTCCATAGTTGTATTAAGCAACATTTTTTTATTACCTTCTAGATTGTATTTGGGTGACCTATGGTATTGTTACCAGGGCCCACAGTTGTCCAAGTTAGTATTCAAAGGGGGTGTTAGGATTATTAATCCTCCCTTGGTCAAATGTCTATTAGATTAATCATTGTCTAAATTAGGAATCTTAAATTAATTAATTGGGTCCACTAGTGCAATTGGGTCCACTTGGCCCAATGGGGCCAAATGTACCAGACACTGCAGTGTGGGGAACACTGCTAGAAGTTAATTTCAAATTACTACATGTGCATGCATTAGTTTAGGCGCCTCCTAGACCAATCCCTAATTTTTAGGAGCCACTAGGGGTCATGGCACCAACCTAATTCATTCAGTTTGTGTTAGCACTAGTTAGTATTAGTTATCCACCAATTACATTTAGTTAGGCTAGTGCTACTAATGCATGGTTGCATGGGGAGGAGCACTATTCCTACCTACCACAATCAGTTTCACTGAGTTAACCAACTGTCAGTGGTTGTTGGAGTTATTGGTCATCAAGGAGTTGTCTATTTGGACTCTGATATTGATTGGGAGACCTTGATTTAGAGATTTAGTTAGATACAATCATATCCACTTGGAGAATTTGAATTAATATCCCATGCATTCAAATTCTACCTATGTAAACTAGTGTAACACCGGATATTATTATGATGAATATAATGTAAATTCTTGAGCATTACTTGTTTGTTTCCTGTGTGCTTTGTGTTGCTTAGTTTGTATTTTTATTCTCCATTCAATTGCTGTAAAAATTATCAAAACTCTCTAATTGAAGATATAAATGGAATTCAAATTCTAATATATCAGTGATTAGGTTTGATACCGATGTATATGATGCTAAGTTGGGAGCAGTAGATTTTGGAACACCATGTAAATACGCAATTAATAAAATACCACATCTAGCTATGGGACCGCAACATGAAAGAAATGGGGGCATGATTTCACAAGGAATAGGAAGGAGAGTTAGTCAAACTCCTAAGCCAATAGGGTGAGACCAAATCTCAATGGGGGAACCCATGAACCCTCAACTACCCTTTTGTCCTATGTCCTCAATCATCGATTTCTTCCAGAAGTTGGTTGACACAGTTAATGCCTTGGGCATAGCAAGGCATGGCAAACTGATTATGTTTTTGAGCAAACCTGTAATTCTATAGTCTAGGAGTCCACATTCTTTCTTCTGATGTAAGGAAGCATGTGATGCGTGATAGTCCAATATTTCCATGAGTCACGTGAAGGTTTTTTTGTTGTTCGGGGGTCATGGTTTTTCATTCTATCATTCATGATCATGATTGACTATCCTGAGTCATGAAAGAGTTTTTTTACAATTATTTCCTTTGTCAAACCTTGGTTGTGGGATTATAGTGTTATCCTAAAATACAGAGTGGTATCAGACCTTGTTTTCTCTGTGTTATAGAGGGAATCCTTTGATGTTTTGTTTCCTTGTGGCTTGATGTGATGTGCATCCTTTTTTTTTCCTAAAATACATAGGAGTGGAAGAGGCCTATAATTGGGTGATAAATCTAGTGAAGAGTGGAACCTCATAGATAGATCAAGAGGGGCTAGAAAATATTTTATGCACACCTTGTAGAGCACTAGAATGGAATGCATAGCTAGAGGAAATATGGAGCAGAGAAGGGGATGTTTCCTTGTGTTGCATGTGTAGGTATTTTGGAATTCCAAGATGGATAGATCTAGTGTAGTTTTCCATAGCTCTGTGGTTGAGCTCACTAGCTTAGCAACTACACCTTTCCACTGCCTTAGTAGTGTGTGAAAACCAATTTTATATTGGCTTGGCTGGGAAGCCTATGAAACCCATATGTTTGGCTTGTTTTGCTAGAACCTGATAAACCCAATTGTGTCCTGGTTTGGCTGGATAGTCTATGAAACCCAACTGTGTGTGATATGATCTAGTTGTATGTGATTTTGTTGTTCACCAGGTCCTTGTGGAATTCATTCCTAGCTCGAAGGTGGTAGTTATGTTTAGGGATTAATGAGAACAACTGGCATATGGTTGGGTGGAATGTTGTAGTGACCTAGCTTGTTGCAGGACAACTTCATCATTCAAGTTAATTATTCTCTTATGTGTTATTTCTGTTTATTTTTGTAATATATTTTCTTATGAATGAGTTAAATCAAAGTTTATTGTTGAATGAATGTCCTTGCATTTGCATCTGTATATGCCTTGTATGGTTCAATGTATTTTTGTTGATGATCATGGAGGCTAGTAGCATGCTTACAGAAGTTAGAAGGCACCTAACTTAAGTATTTCTACACCTCAGAATCCTCCTGTGGAAGGCGGAAGGTGGGAGGTGGAAAAGAGAAGTTGAAATAAATCAAAAAGTATGTTTTCCACACTCTGGCATCCTCCTACGAAAGGTAGAAGGTGGGAAGCAGAAAATGGGAAAAATATTAAGGTTGAAAGTTGGTTTTCTGATTCCTAGCTTCCATACTAGAGGGCAGAAAGGTGGAATGCAGAAGGCAGAACCGTGGATAAAGTATTCCATCAAAAGTCAAGCTTTTGACTTCCTATTTCTGAAGGCAGAAGGAGGAAGGGAGGAAGGAGGAAGGAGGAACTATGGTTTAAATATTCCGTCAAAATTCAAGTTTTCAACTTCTGAGTTTTGAAGGCAGAAGGCAGAATGGAGGAAGGAAAAATGCGGAGCCACAGTTTGAATATTCCATCGGAATTTAAGTTTCTGACTTTCAAGTTCCGAAGTTGGAAGGTGGAAGGGGGAAAGGAAGAAAGAGGAACCGCGGATTGAATGAACCCTTTGCACATTATGTTTCTGACTTCCAAATTCCAAAGGTGGAAGGTGGAAGGGAGGAAGGAGAAAAGTGGAACATGGTTTGGATTACTTTGTCGCATGCTATGTTTCTTATTATTTTGCAGTGGAAGATGAAAAGGGGAATGCGGAAGGAAAAGGGCAGAAAGGACAGGTTCAATCTGGAAAAGACATTTTTTATCATAGAATGGATTTGTCAAAGGAGGAACAACTGTGATGGTGGTTCTTAATCCTGTAAATGAATGTTGAAAAGTTTCCTCATGGCCCATGCTATGTGTTTGAAAATATGAACAAGGGTTCTTAAATTTTTTTTTTAATTATGAATGGTATTCAGGGTATGGGTACGTGTCATTGTGGTACCAGAGTTGTTGGTTGTAGCACTGGGCCTAAAGGGGCCACATTGAGCAGTTAAAAGAAAAAAAATTGCCCTCTGATACCAACATGATAGTACACTACTTTGTGGTATCAGAGCTAGGGGTTGTAGCATTGGTCCTGGATGGGCAAAGAGAATATATTTCAGAGCTATTGGTTGAAACATTGCCGCTCATTGCGTATTTAAATTTTTGTAATTTTTACATGGCTAACAATGATGTTTATTAACACATTTTTTGTAGATTCATAGTGCATATTGGAAGAGTGGGTTTTTGTCTCAACCATGAGGACCTACAGTATTGATGATGCACATAATACCTATGAGCACAGGGAAGATGCTATGGGGGAAAACATCCAAGTTGGAAATGCTGATACAGAGTCTAATGGGAGAAGATTTCAAGATACTCCCCCAGATTTTGCAGACACTATAAGAATATTAAGGGTGGAGATGAAAATTACAGAAAAGACAATGAAAGGATGATTAAAGCTCAAAAAGAGAAGAATAAGATGAATAGATCCATGCTATACAGCTTGACAGACATCCAAAGGCACATGAACTCTGGGCATAAGGCAACAAATCAAGAAGGAAGAAAGAGTATTTCCTGAAGAAGAAATTTATCTTCAAGTGGATCATCTGACTCTAAAGGATCCACTTGGGGTTCAAGTTATTCTTCTCATAATAATAAGAAAAATAGGTGCTACCAAAACAACTCATGGGATGAATTCAAGAAGGCTAAGCCTCCTACGTTTGATGGTGAGGTAAAGAATAGTTAAGAAGTTTAAGCTTGAATTCTTGGGATGAGAAAATATTTGCAAGTCCAAGACTACTCTGGAAATATGAAGGCTAGGGTAGCCATATTTAATTTTACTGGAAGAGCATCTATATGGTGGGAGCACTTTAGGAAAGTGAAGAATATTAGTGAAAGGAAGATTGTGTGGAAGAAGTTCCAAAAGTATTTTAGGAAGAAGTAAATCTCTGATATGTACTATGATGATAATATTAAAGAGTTCCATGAGATGAAACTGGGACAACTTACCATTGAAGAATATGCTAATTAATTCTTGGAGTTGTTGAGGTATGTCAAGTACATCAGAGATGATAAAGTGAAAATTCATCATTTCTTGAGTGGACTACCTCAATCATACATAGAGAGGATTGAGTTTGATGAACCTTGAACTATAGAATAAGCTATAAGAAAGGCCAAGTATTTCTATGATCATAATAAAGGAAAACCTTATATCCATCACGCATGGAAGGAAAATAAGAATTAAAAGTTTGACCAAAGGAAGAAAGGTTTCAAACCCTCTCACTTCTAAAATCAACAAAGGTAGCCATCACAAGTTGTGACTAAGATAGCCGGAGTGATGGATGACAGGTTAATAAATCGAAAATAGATCAGAGAACCACTCCAATTGTTGGTTTCTTTGGGCAGACCTGGGTTAACTATATTCAACCAACAACACCCCTAGATCACCAGCCCTTTCGGCGATAGACCGCAAAGCAGCTTGAAGTCTCACCCGAAGTGACTCTAATGGGTTGGCCAAGGACTCAAGTGTCTTGGATTGGGTTCTGTGGCAATCCTACTAGTGGCTCGTAGCTCTCCTAGCTGCGTGGTCTCTTGTTGCACGTCGCGCGATCTCCTGCTCGCGTCGTGTGATCTCCTACTTGCGTCATGTAATCTCCTCGTCTCGCAGCTCTCCTAGCTGCGAGGTATTCCTCTCTTCCATCGCGCGATCCTCTTCTGCGGTGCGCACTTTCCCTGACTGCGATATCTCCGACCTTATCGCATCACCACGCACCATGTGACACGCAGCTCCTGCCCAACGCTAAGTCCCCAACCTGCGGTATCGCACACCATAGCTCCTCTGCCGGTGCGGTATCACCTCTCTGTGATATCCTACCTCCACGGTTTAGCGCACTTAGCGTTTCTTGTGTCGACGTGCAAGACTTAACATACAAGGCTATTCGATAATGCAATAGTGACTGTTTCACGCAAAGCATAAATGAACCATATACACCATGCTAAAGACTCTAACTTATGTTTACCCTTCTATATTGCTGTGAACTGATTAACACATTCATTCGTTAAACTGTAAACAAATTCCATGAACTGAATGAGGAATGCATAAGTAAACATAATACATAAACCAATCGCATAACACTGGATTTTAACGTGGTTCACCTCCAGGATGGAAGTTACGTCCACAAAACTGTGTTTTCTTATAGCTCAGGGGAAGGTAAAACACAGTTCTGCTGCACCGCATATGCAGCTTAAGATCTTATCTCTTAGATATCTTTTCTCTTCTATATTGCTCTCCTACAATATACTCTTCCCTCTCTGTCAATCCCTGCTGATCGTTACATGCATATTCTATAAGCCAGCTACTGGTTACAGTAAGATTGCTACCGCTAATAACAGAACCAAAGCTAGGCTTTTTACAACTGTCTAATAGTCTGCAAAACACTACTAAAAACTGAATGAGCCAACTAACTAACCAACAAAATGACTAGCTAACCCTCCAAACCTTTTACAATACAAAATATATCCCTTTATAGGAAGCTCGAAGGTCTTGCCATTAAAACACTGTGGGCCTGTCCCAATAGTAACCCAAACCCTAACTAGTGACAGTAAGCCATATCTGTACTTGAGGTAGCCACTTTTCGTCAGACCACAGCTCTCTGTAGTCTTCCATGCTTCCTGGCACTGATCATGGGTACTATGCACTGCTTCGCTTTTCTATCCTTCGTCTTCAATGCTTCAGCCTCGTTGCTCCTTCTCCTTTATGAGGGTCGCTGAGCCCTCCTGTCTTCCACCGCTGCCTTCAATGCAGTGGTTGAGCTCTCTCTTCTCGGCCGCTCAGGTACCGTTTCCTTTCTTGACTTTTCTATCTTAAAAGTCATGTTTTCCGGCTCTACTCTCCAGCTAGAAATGTGCTACGGCGTCGTAGCTCTGTCTTAACTTCTTTCCGCCAAAACTAGCAGCTTCTTCTGTAGCTGCGGGACCCTGCTCCAACACCAATGTTGGAGATATGGAGAAAACCATATGTGCAGGAAATATCTACTGGAGAATGGGTATGTAAGGAAAGCTCGCAACATTCGAGAAGAAGAAACGGTGGTTCAAGTGGCAAGGATCGTCCCTAGGATTTATGTATCACTGGAGGACCAAAAGGGAGATCATCAATCAACTGTAGTTGACATTGCAGGTAAGATTATTGAGCAATATTTTTTTGTTTTGATTGATCGTGGTTCTACTCATAGTTATATTACTCCTAGAGTTGTTCAATTTTGTGCTTTTAAGAAGTTAAAACATAGCAAATCATGGTTAGTTCAGCTAGCCATTGGAACTAAGAGAAACTTTAGTGAAGTGGTAGAGAAATGTCCATTGGTTATGGATGGATTGGTCACTTATGCAGATATGAATGTTCTACCCCTTGGTTCCTATGTTATTCTCATTGGAATGGACTAGTTAGAGATGCACATAGTGAAGCTTGATTGTTACAACAAGAATTTTGAGTGCATGGATGAAGAAGGAAACCTAAGAGTTGTAAGAGGCATTCCAAAGGTGATTTATGTTAGGAAGATTTCAGCAATGCAGTTGAAGAAGTTTTGTAGGAAAGGTTTAATATTGTATGCATCCCATGTTTTGGAGGAAGCATAGAATGGAATTCCTAGGTGTGAGGACTTTCATGTATTGTTGGAATTCAAGGATGTTTTTTTTTATGAGATTCTATGGATTATTCAAAAAGGGATATTGGTTTTACAATTGAACATGTGCCTAGGGTAGCACTAGTGTCTAAGACACCCTACAAGATGAGCACACCATATTTGATAGAGCTGAAAATGCAGCTGCAAGAGTTGTTGGAAAAGAAGTATATTAGGCCAAGCGTGTCCCCTTGGGGAGCACCAATTCTATTTGTGAAAAATAAATATGGTACACTTAGGTTGTGTATTGATTACAGACATTTTAACAAAGTCGCTGTGAAGAATAAATACCCTTTACCTCGAATTGATGACCTTTTTTATCAAATGAGAGGAGCACAGGTATTTTCCAAGATTGAATTGAGGTCTAGTAACCATCAGGTAAGAATCAAGGATGAAGATATCCATACGACAACCTTCAGAACAAGTTATGGACATTATGAGTTTTTGGTGGTACCATTTGGTCTCACAAATGCACCAGCTACATTTATGTGTCTCATGAATAGTGTCTTCAGCAAGTATTTGGATAAGTTTATTCTTGTTTTCCTTGATGACATTCTTATTTGTTCTAAGAATGAGGAATATCATGAAGAAAATTTGAGACTAACGTTGAAATTGCTTAGGGAGCATTATTTTTATGCAAAATTGAGAAAATGTGACTTTTATAAAGATAATTCATTATTTAGGTCACATTATCTCAAAGGAGGGCATATCTGTGGACCCTGAGAATATTGAAGCCATTATGAATTGGACAACCCCAAGAAATGTGACAGATGTGATATCTTTAATGGGAATTGTAGGATACTACAGGAGGTTCATTGAAGGATTCTCCAAAGTTTCACATTCAATCACTTCTTTTCAAAAGAAGGGGATAAAGTTTCAATGGACACCAAGATGTGAGGATAACTTCCAGCAATTGGAGAATCTTCTTACAAGTGCACCAATTTTGAATATTGTAGACCTAGAAAAAGATTTTGTGATGTGTACAGATGCATGTAATCAAGGACTTGGAGGAGTTCTTATTCAAGACAACCACATGGTATGTTATGAGTCAAGGAAGTTGAAGGATCATTATAATAACTATTCCACTCATGATCTAGAACTTGCAGCCATAGTACATGCTCTCAAGATGTGGAGGTGTTAGCCAGAAATACACACCTCCTATAGACAAGAGTTGGTTCCCTAGATATGAATGGTTCAGGTCTAGAACAAAGCATGAACACCAAATGTTAAACTTGCCCTTGATATGGTTAATCACTTGAATGAAATTCCATGATACTTCTATCAAAGGTTTTCCTTGCTATCCTCATAGAATAACCTGTAAAATATGGAAAACAATAAGAGAAACATGATAGCATACAATATAATCAACTAGATCTATGCTTGTGACCAAGGAATCAAGCAATATAAACACGTGAAATAGTAACCATGGCAAAGAAAAGACATATTTTATTATAAATGATTGGAGAGACTACAACCTTCATTCCTTGGTGTTGAGAGTTACTTCCAATGACTCTTTGCCTCTAACTTCACCTTGTCTCCAAATACTCAAGAATGATTTTGACAGAGTTTGGGTATGCAACACAATTCTTCCTCCTTTTTCCCATGGGGGGTGAGCCAGTATTTAAAGGCATGGGAGGATAGGTATGGTTGAGGATATCATGGGTCAGGTGGATATTAGATCCAAAAAGGGAGGATCTTGAGCTCCATATGGTCCTAAACCATAGGCATGAGGCTCCACATAGGCCAGTTTCGAGAAGCCTCTTGAAGCTTCTCTTTTTTCCTTGAAAACTAGAGCACCACTCTTCCAGTGAATAAAATAGATGGTGTTGAGGGGATAACGTTTATTGCAATCGGGATAGAAGTGGTGGCACCGCTCTTTGCATATGTATCAGGAGCGGTTCTGCCTTAGCACCTGTTATCACTCCAGGAAACTCCTGTAGGTTGTAGCTCAAGGATGCCTGGTAACTTACAATGTTTTTAGGGTTTTCTGATATGGATCAAGTCAGTTGACCTATATAACCTTTACACTCTCCAAGCATGCATAAAACTCACTCAATTACAAGGCTTTTAGTTACAATTGCTTAGAATTTGACAATAAGGTGCAGAGATGAACAACTCATCAGGATGGAAGATTTACATACAAAACACATGCATATAAATGGCTAAATCATGATAAGGATGGCACTTATAAATCAAATTGCACTAACAAACCAATAGGATGATAGCAATCAGCTATTAATCAATATGAAAATGACCTAAATACACATTCATGCATAAGTACAGTAAAGAAAGGGATGATGGCTAAACAAATCATAACAAAAGAGCTTATATTCATAAAGAGTAAAATGAGAAGCTGAAAGCATATTAGGCTTATAAATCCCCAAAGTTGAACCTTTATTATAAAATTGATCTTAGGCTTTATAGCCTTTTACAAAATGGATAGATCTTAAAATTGGATCTGTTTTTTACAAAAATAATCAAAAGTAACATTTTTTGCAAATTAGGGTTTGAAACCCTACCTAACTACTTGTCTAACTATAATGAAGATTTAGTTCACTTACTGAGCATTAAATAACTCAAGTAGTTGCTAATGATCACTGCTGCTGGTCCACTATCAGTTAACCCACTGATTTCTCCTTAACAATTTGGGTTGATGGCTTTATGGAATTGTTTTGTCAGACTAGATCTAACAGACCCTTTTTGATACTTATGTCAACACCTTTTATATTTAACTTATGCCCCTGAGCCATCTGTAGTCACCAAATTCTGGTTCTGTCTGTCAAAAACTTGCTTTTAAACCTCCGTCTTCTTTTGGTGGTTAAGCGGCAAGTCTATCGGAACTTTTAACTATCAAAAGGAGGAACTTTCGGCGGCTAATGGACTGCTCCAGCACCCGCTTAACCACCGAAATCCCCGTTTCAAAAACTTTATTAGGTTTCACTCAAAAATGCCTTTCCAGGCCTGTTTCCTTAGCCTTCTTCTTCTTAGGGCTTCATGTTTGGAGTGTTTGTTAGGCCTTGGCTTGTTTCAGGAGGCTGGAGCCTTATGGCTACTTCAGCTAGGGTTGATAAAGAAAGGTGGTTGCTAGGGTTTGCTTTTGCTTCTTTCAACTGCAGCCTTTGGAGCCTCACCATCCTGAGTAACCTGGTATTGTATTTTAGGTACCTGGTGTTCAGCCTTTTCAAGAAGATGTATCTCTCTCTCTTCTCCAAGTAGGAGTTGTGTAATAGCTTGTTTCTTCTAGACAATGTTTCATTGTTCCTCTTCAATTCTCTTTCCAAGACCTCCATTTCATAAACCTGCCTTAGTAGCTGATTGATCTTTTGACTTCTAGGTTTGCTGGAGGAAGTCATTTCTGTTGGTTCTTCTTGTTCCTGTGGTGTGGGGAATGGAAATGCTTCAGTAAATGGAAGAATTTGCAGAGCTAGGGCTACATCCTCTCCTTGTTCTTCCTCAGAACCTGAATAAGGTAGGCTTAATACATTCTTCTGGTGTGCTTCTACCCATTGACCTTTCTCATAGAAATTTAAATTCCTTTTTTACTTCTTGGTTTTCGAGGAGGAGGGAGATTGTTTAATTGTTGCAACTAGGGAAATGGCCCTCCTCCTTCTTCTCCCACTCCTTGGAGTGTTGTATTTCTTGACATGAGACTTCCCTTTCTCCTTTGGCTAAAGGCCTATCTCAAAGCCATTCAAGAACAGGAAATAAGGCCAAGAAATGTATCTTTTCTTCAACAATTCATGGACCAATAGCTAGATAAGACAGTGGTGGCACAACCTGCAAACAATTTTGGATGGCTGGGCTTTCACTTGATGGGCCATCTTCCCTAGACTCCTATGTAAATAAAAGGGAAGATTAAGAGGGTTATTACCTATGAAGTGGTTCATGAGTTTGAAATGATAGATCATTACTCTATTGCATCTTCCTTCACAGTTCAAATAGACCACAATGGCCTTTAGCAGCTACTACTAGCTCTCTCAAAGACATGATGATGGAACATTCTTCTTCCACGTCATTCCCCTATGCTTGGGCTTGAGATATGACCTAAACTCCACATCTTTGGGTATGGTGGTCTTGAATCAATTCTCTCCAGTGCAAGGGAGTTTAGTCACCTATGATATCAGTGCTTCATCTATGAGAAATTCCTCCCTTCCTATGACTGCTTTTGAACCATCAAATGACAGGGAAAAATATTCAGCCACCTGTTGATGAGAACCCTATATTTTTTCACAATATTTGTAGCAGCATACCTCCTGGAATAGTCTACAAACCTATAGATGGGTCTCTAAATAACTGACATCGCCTAGGTCATGTCTGAGATCTGGTCCACTTTTCTTCATCCTGAAGGGTGTATCTTGTGGGTACCTACAAAACAGCCTTTAGACTTTGTATACAGTGTGGTTCAACAAGATACTCCTTTAGAGCTCATTTTTCTGGTGATAACAATGCTAATTTTGAAAATGAAATTCGATGGGATCCCAAGGCATTGATTATGAGGAGTTTTTGTCTTTTATGGAGGCTAAGGTCACCAAAATGATGACAGTAGCTCGATCCTTGAGATCTCTTTTCCCATATCTTCGTAACTTGCTTCAACCAGAGCATTCGATGGCTATTTGATTGTCTTCAAGATAGGTGGAGGGAAACTGGAGGTTTGGCAGTCAAATCAATTTGTGCTACTTTCCTAACGACCCTTTTCATTCATTTCCCACAAAGTCACATGGCTCCAGGTATTTTCGGTGGGTAATCATGCTTTAAAATGGCCTTTTACCTTGCTGACAGGGTTGGGTGTGACATTTCACAACCATTTCCCTATTTTATCCTTTCAGTGGTTTAGATCATCCATGATTTTTTTAGTTAACCGCCAAAATGCTGGGTTTTGGCCGCTAATTTCAACGTGATCTTGCTTGCTTAAACCGCTGGAATATTTACCCCTTCACCGTGGTGAATTTCCATTTTCAGGAGATAGAGACTTTGAAAAACCCTTTTCTAACTGGCGATTCAAACCATTAATGAACCCATCAGTGTTCGGAATCTCTAACCACTAATACATCAGCGATCAGAACCTCAACCCACTAGACTCTTCATAGTGTCGATGACATAAAGGACTAAACCTCTGAAACGTCGGCATCATAGAGGACTAAATATTTGACCTCTATCAACAATGTTCTTTTAGTGGTCAACATAGATGTCATAGCTTTCACCTAAGCTACTGAAAAAGGTTTTTCCACCCAATATTTATCTTTCAGCTTTCGGTGGTTAGTGTATATGTTGCACCCCTTTCTAATCTGCCAAAAACGACCCTTTTCAGTGGCTAATGAGCTTCTGTAGTCTCGCCTAAGCCATCGAAAGTGTTACTTTGACTCTAGTTGCTCAGACCACTTTTAGTGGTTTTCCTTTGGCCCACGTTCAACTGTTTAGCCACCTAAACATAGCCTTTCGGTGGCTAATGAGATATGATAGTCCTCACCTAAGCCACCAAAAGCTATAACTTGTGAAATTTTCATCCAAATAAAAAACATAGGCTTTCAAACTATTAGTAATATTCATTTCCTTCATTGAATGAGTTAAATTATTCATACTATCAAAATAAATTATTTTGGGAGATAACATCTTGCTCCTACTTGGGGATGGGAACCTCCAAGTGAGGTTCCAAGAATCCCAGACCAAAAATGCCTTTCCCTAAAAGAAACTAAGCAACTTAACACTATCTTTTACTGTTCCATTGGGCATGGATTTTATTATTAAAGAAAAACAACCTACTATCTACTAATTTACAATAATAAGGCCTTAGAGCCTCAAATTAAATAGAGTTTCAAGAGTCGCCCATTCACTGGAACATCGAATACCTCTTTACCTTCCAGATTCTGCAAATTGAAGGTGTTATTCTTATGTACCTGGGCTATCACAAAAAGGCCAATCCACAAAGAGTCAAATTTTCCATGTTTTCCCTTGTCCTATCTGACAACATCCCACTTGAGGACCCAATATCTGACCTAGAAGTTGTCTACCTTTTCTCTTTTGTCAAACATGCCCTTTATCCTCTTTTGATGAGCTTCTGATTTTCCTACAACTTGCTCCCTTATTTATTGTAACTCCACCAAATCCATCATCCTTCTCACCATATCATTTGGTTCATCTTCCTCTTCCTGAAAGAAATTTTCCACTGGAAGGATGAGATGGATAGGAAAAATGGCCTTAGGGCCATAAACTATCTTGAATCGAGAAGTCCCTATGGATATTTTGTTTGTTACCCTATCATCCCATAAAGAAAACTTAAGCTTTGAATCCCAGCTTTTCTGATTTGTCTCTAGTAGTTTCCTGATGATTATGACTAAGCTTTTGTTGGATGACTCAGTTAGGCCATTGCCTTGGGGATAATAGGATGTGGAGTGCACCAGTTGAATAGCCATTGATTCACACATTTTAACTCATGCCCCAGCCTTGAAAACTGGTGCATTATCAGTTACTAACCTTACTGGGCAGCCAAACCTGCTAAAGATATTCTCATATAAAAATCTCATGATGACTTGATGAGTGGCATTCCTGGTGGGTACTACTTCTATCCATTTGGTAAAGTATTCAGTGGCTACTAAGATCCATTTATGCTGTCCACTGGAAGATGGTTTTATTTCACCTATGAAATACAGACCCCATTGCTGAAAAGGGCCATTCACCACAATAGGCCTACGAGGCAAGAAATTGAGCTACTGCTTCCCTATAAATATTTGGCATTGGTCATAGGCCCTTACAAAAGTGCATACATCAGCAAAGAGGACTGGCCAATAGTATCCCGCTCTTAAGATCTTGTGGGTTGTGGTTTTCTAGTAGTGGTGGCCCATGTGCTGGAATGAAAATGATGCATGACCTGCTCTGCTTCCTCTTTATCTAGACACCTTAGCAAAATTCCAGATTGATCTCTCTAGTACAGTAGTTTGTCAATTATCCAAAACTTAACAGATTTCAACTTAAGATCTCATGCTTGGTTAGGAGTGAGATCAGGAGAAACTTCTAATTTTTGTTAAAATTGAATGATACCTGAGTACCACTCACATGAAGATATTTTTTCAGCTACTGATGGAATGTCATTCTGATGTTGATTTACTTCTATTTCTGCTACTACCACAGTCTGCACCTTTGATGATTTGACACATGTGAAATTTACTCCCATTAGTTCATAGTTTTCTTTGGCCATGAGTTTGGCTAGACCTAGTCCCTTTACCAGCTTGGTGGGTTTCGCCTCTATATCAAACTCAATGAGTTTGGAAATCCACTTAGCTCTCTTCCCATTAATGTCAGGCGAGTCAAAACATCCTTCACAGTAGTTGAAGGGACATATGCAATGAACTTTGCATGGAGAATGTAGATTTTGAAAGTTTTCAAATATTTTATGACAGCATAAGCCTGCTTCTCAATTGGGTCATACTTCAGCTCAGCATCTCTCAGGGTTCTGCTGAAGAATGCAATTGGATGATCAAGACCCTCATCATTCTCTTGTAATAGTACATCTACCACTATGTTGTAAGATGCAAAAAAGAAAATGTAAAAACCTTTGGTGTAGTCGGGGCTAATCAGGGTTGGGGCCTCACTGATAGATTTCTTAATGTCTTCAAAAGAGTTTCTTTCCTAGTCATCCCACTTTATTTTTGCACCTTTTTTCGGCATGACTGCTATATGCTTCACCAGCTCGAAGAAATTAGGAATGAACCTCCTGACAAATTTTATCTTGCCTAAAAAGGACTAAATGTCTCTTTTTGACCTTGGTATTGACAGCTTTTGAATTTCTTCCACTCTTATAGGATTGATCTTTACACCTTTGGCTACAACTATGAGGCCTAGGAGCTTTCCTTCACTGAGTGCAAACTGGGACTTCTTAGATTTCAGTGATATTCCATACCTTCTACACTTTAGAAAAACCTTCCTTAAATGCTGCAAGTGATCATGACGGCTGTGAGAGTAAACTGTTAGGTCATCCAAATATATCATCACAAACTTGTCTTTTAGCCCTACAAAAGCTAGGTCCATGGCTCTCTGAAAAGTATCCCCAACATTCATTAGCCCAAATGGCATTTTAGCATACATGAAGGTGCCCCAGGGGGTGGTAAGGGTAGTCTTCTCTTGGTCATCAAGGAGCAGAGAAACTTGGTTGTAACTAGAGAAGCCATCAAGGAAGGACATAACCCTAGCCCCAGATACTTTTTACAATAGGTGTTCCATCTTGGGTAGTGGATAGTTGTCTTTTTCGGAACACTTGTTTAAGTTCCTAAAATCCACACACAACCCGATTTCTCCATTTTTCTTTCTTACGACTACTAGGTTTGCAATCAACTTCGAATACCTGAGGGGGGTTATGATCTTGGCTTTGAGGAGCTTGTGGATTTCCTTTTCAATCACTGGTAATAAGAGAGGGCTGATGGGTCTCAGCTCTGCTTAAAAGGAATGGTGTCCTTCTCGAAAGGAATTCTATGCTAGATGATATTGGTGTCATAAGTTTTTAGGTCACTATACTCCTAGGCAAAAACATCAGCAAACTCTTTTATCAAGCTGCAAAATTCATACCTCTGATCAGAATTCAATCCCGTGGAGAGATTGATCATTTTAGGATGGATTTGGCTCCCTATGTTTTGCTCTTGGATAGTAGGAGCCAACTCCTTTTTGGCAGGCTTGAAAGGGATGTCATTGTGATCAAACAGTTCTTCTAGTGGTACTAGACCTCGAGGTATGTAGTTGCTGGGAAATTGGACAATGTTTCGATCAGTCACTTTATCTCTTAACTTGAGCTGTTTATATTCCTCCATGTTTAGGTTTTCTTGGTCTGTGTGTATGTCAGATAATTCATCTACTAGCTAAAGTAATTTACTAAGCTCGTCATCATTCTCAAACACCCTCCAAAATTTTACATTATCTGGCAGAGAGGGTCTATACTTGACCTGAACATCATAGCTAAGCTTAGGGGTAAAAGAGGGAAAAAAAACTTGTAGAGACAGCCAAGGAATCATCCAGGTGATTCAAAACCCTAGGAATATATGATAGTTCAAAAAACATAAAGGAGTCTCTGAGTTTCCATACCTCATCCCTGTAGGCCTTTAGTCTGATGTTTTTTGTCTAAAAAGTGTTGTTGACCTGCTGTATGATGAGGTCTACATCTCCAAAAATATTCATGCACATGATCCCCATCTCCTTGGAAGCTTTCACTCCTAGCAGCAAGGCTTCATGTTCTGCTATGTTGTTAGTGGTTTTAAAATCAATCTTATAAGACATATGGATGTTTTCCTTAGATGGGGAGATCAATACTATACCTGCACTTGCTGAGCTTTGAGTGCTATCCCCATCAAAATAGATGGTCCATATTGTTATGGTCACTTCTTTGGGATACTGACAGGTGGGCTTAGTGAGCTGGACTGATGTCTGCTGAGAATCATCTATTTTCAAAATGCTGACCCAAAATCAGTATCCACTACATAGATGGGGTGATTCACTAAGTTTCTCTCCTTGTTTATAATGTATGCTAGATTATTTTCCCTATACAGCCTCTTAGTCTCTCCTCCAAACATGGGAATGGTGGCATATGTGAGATCCATATCAAGGGTGCCACCTAGTTTTTTGCTCCATGACCGAGACAGCAAGAGACCAAATTTTGGAGGCATATCAGCCACTACAATGTCCATCGTGATGCTTTTCGAAGGTAGTTGAGTTAGGTTCACAACAAGGTATTTAATGAGTCCCAAGCACTTGACCTTCCTAGAGTCGAAGGAGAATAAATCATGGTAGGGCTTGGTGATGTTGAGGCCAAGATCATCCATCATAGCCTTTGCATAAGATTATGAAAGGCTCCTGATTCCAATAGACAGTTATGAAGGATTTGATCATGGATATTCAAGGATATGTAGAATCATGGACATGAGTCCTTTAGGTCTTCAATCATGGGGCCCAGGGTCACCACAGGCTTGTCATCTTGCAGGTTCACAAATTCAGTGTCAATGTGCTCCTTGGGTTGAAGGGAATTCAGAATGGAGGACTTGAAGGCATCATTCTTCATTAGCTCAATTAAAGGGAAAGGGATTTTCAATTTTTTTAATTTTAGACTCAAGGTTGAAAGAATAATGCAGTCTATCTGGAAATATTACCTCATGAGCTATAGGTTTGGGCTGGACTTGATCAAGTATGGCTGAAGGTGTTGGTTTCTGCAATGCTTTCGATGTAACAACCACCTTCTTTGGTAAAACATCAACCTTTCTAGCTGATGTAGCAGGCTGATTGATCAATGCAACATTATTATTGAGAGGAGCGACCAGTCTAGAACTGAGCTGGTAACCTCCCTAATTATTAGCTTGATAGACAACCTCTTTAGTGATCTGCTCATCAATTAGGGCTTCTTCATATTCTACCTTTGTTAGAAAAGAATAGTCCACCTCATCTTCCATGCAATGGATGTTGTCTTAAGCTTCTCCTTCTTCTTCAATGAATTCTGGCTCTTCTTCTAATACAAAATTTTTGAACATAGCACTTATTCTCTGATATTCCCCTTGATTCCTCTCCCTTCTGAGAATCTGAACTGGGGGGTTTCCTCTTCTATAAGGAACAAAATTAGGGTTTCAAGAAGAAAAGTCACTTGGCCCTTTACCCCTCATAGGTAGATGTCCTTGGTCCTTCAATTTAGACATTTCAACAGTTAGGTTATCTAAAAGTTTGGTCATTTTGTCAATCTTGTCCTCTGATGCAGAAGCCCCACTAGGGTCTATTGGCTACTTCTTCCTGTCTATCTTCCCTTTGACCTTTTGAGATGCCAGAATGTTTGACTCTACCTCTAGAGAAGCATCATGCATGAGTGATAAGGAGGAAGACCTCCTTTCTATGAGAATTAGGAAGAAGTCAGAGTCAAAGGTATTTGCATAGGTCATCCTAGCTGAGGTATCAGTGGGCTTAATTTCAGTAGGGATCTTGCTATACATATTGTTGAATATCTTGGTAAAGTTGGAGACAGTCTTGCCATTTTCTCTTTTTAGGTTCTTGAATTCCGTGATATAGTAGAGGTGGTATCTCCTTCCTCCCCAATGCTTTAGGAAAATATCATCTATGGCCTCTATGCCTGCCACTGATCCAGTAGGAAGTTCCTTAAACCACTTCCTAGCCTGACCATCTAGGATTTGTACAAAAACCCTAGTCCATACATCTTCTTGCTCTGTGTTAATATTTTCAGTATAGTTGTAAAATGCCTCTAGATTTTCTTCAACAATGAAATCCCCTTCCCCTGTAAAACTAGGCATATACTTGAGATAATACCCAGTAGTAATGGTTGTGACGGGATTTAGCAAAACTAGGGGTGCATACCTAGCTACCAGGATCCTTTCCATATTGGTCAATTGAGGGACAGCCATAGTGGAAATGGGTATGGATAGGGTTGAGGAAGGTAGCACTGATGGAGATACTTGCTGAGAAGGTGGTGGTATACATATCCTAGTGGAGCCACCAGGGATTGGATCTTCATAAGCAATAGTGCTTGAAGATGACCAAACCCTATATTTTTCTGATGTATCTAAAAATTCCTGATATTTAAGAATTTCAGTAGAAGAAATAATAGCAGAAAGATTTCCTGAAATACCTGATGTATATTTTTGTGCATCACTGCTAGTCTGTCTTAGTAAATCCCTAGATCTTCTCAAAATTTCTTCTAGATCTGAAACTGGTGTTGCTGGTGGCCCCTTAGGGTTTTCTCTGGTACTTGGTCTTCTTGAAGCCACCTTATTTCAATGAAGTTTCCAGATAGATGATTACAACCATAATAGTGTCCAATCTTTGTCTATCATGAAAGAAAGGATCTATGACGTCTCCCAGGGAATCTGAGCTTTAGTCTTCTCTCCCTGGCAATGGCACCAATTTGTTATCACTCCAGGAAAATCCTCTAGGTTGTAGCTCGAGGATTCCTGGTAACTTAAAATGTGTTTATGGTTTTCTTATATGGATCAAGTCAGTTGATGTTGGTTACTATGGGTAGACCCGAGTTAACTTGTAACGTACCAACAACATCCCTAACTCACTGTCCCTTTCGGCAACAGACCGCAGAGCGACCTGAAGTCTCACCCGAAGTGATATTAGATGGGTTGGCTAAAGACTCAAGTGTCCTTAACCAGGTTCTATAGCATCCTGGTGTCTCGCGGCTCTTCTTAGCCAGCGGGATCTTTATATGAGTCACAGTTATCCCTTCCTCGCGGACTCTAATAGGGGGAGGACTCCTATCGCATCACAATGACTAGGATGATGCGCAAACTCTCCCTTCCATGTTTCTCACCATCTACGATATCTCGCACCATAGCTCCTCTGTCAGTGCGATATCGCCTTCTGTCAATGCGATATCTCCTATAGTACATCCCAATGCAACTCTCAAGGTCCAAAGGGTTTCTCACTGGGAGGAATAACTCAGCTAACCTCCAAAAGGGTGTTAAACAACCTTACACAAACTTCACAGTTCAACACACTCACATTGTTATACTTAACTTGCTGAATAAGTATACTGGAAGCACTTAACGGAGTGACTATTACTGTGTGAAACAAGCACTGATAAACTCATAAGCAGACACTTGATACATTTAAACTCATCTTTAACCTTCTATAATGCTGTAACTGAATAAGAACATACATACATTTACTAACTGATATACAGCATTCATGTAACAGATAACAGATAGCAACTAAGTAAAGCACAATCACATGAAACAGTCACGTAACACACTGATTTTACGTGGTTCACTTCCAGGGTAGAAGCTACGTCCATGGGAACTGGTTTATATATTATAACTTGGGAGTGTAAACACAGTTCTACTACAACCTCATATGCAGCTGAGATCTTCTAGGTAACTCCATGCACACTGTTGAGAGCCCTTCTCTCTTAGATCTCTTCTCTTCTTATATTGCTTCTCTTACAATATACTCCTCTCTCTCTCTCAATCCCTGCAGATTGTTACATACATACTCTAGGAGTCAGCTACTGGTTATAGTAAGATACTATCGACTGAATAACAGAATCAAAGCTCGACTCTTCTATAATACAAAATATCTATGAGCTAATAGATCATCGACTGACTAGCTAAATGTCTGAATAGCTAAATAACTAACCTTTTACAATACAAAATACATCCCTTTATAGGCGGCCCAAAGGTCTCACCATTACAACACTATGGGCCTCTCCCAACAATAGCCCAAAACCCTAACTGTGACAGTCGGTGTATCTATACTTGAACTACCACTTTCCGGCACACCACAGCTTCCTGCAGTCTTCCACACTTTCCGGTGCTGACCATGGGTACTGGCACCACTTCCTTCATTTCTTCCCTTCTGTACTTCATCTTCAATACCTTGGCCTCGTTGCTCCTTTTCCTTTATGAGGGTAGCTGAGCCCTCCTGTTTATGCCACTACCTTAAATACAGTGGTTGAGCTCTCTCCTCTCGGCCGCTGCCTTAAGTGCAGTGGTTGAGCTCTCTCTCCTCGGCTGCTCAAGTACTGTCACCTTTGAATTTCTTGTTCCAATATAGCATATTTTCCTGTAGCTGCGAGACCCTGCTCCAACAGTCGCCTAACACTTACTTGTGGCCCGCCCCTGAGCCACTAACAACTGGTTTCTCTTCCTGTAGTTTCTCCTTGGCTTCCTGCGAAGTCCTTGTGAATTTCTGTCAAAGTCATATGATTTCTTTCTCCATAGCTTTGACACACTCTTATGCCATTTCAAGCATAGCTTGACTGATGCTTGAATCTTCTGTAACTTCAGTGTCACTTCTACTTATAGTGAACTCCTTGACCTTCTACTCAACTGTATCGACTAGCTCTGCAATTTGTTCCTGATAGGGTTGAAGCAGGTTATTGAATCGTATCTCTCTTTCTCACAACCGTTTCGCTTCCTGTTGCAGATGGTTTATCTCTGTCATCTTATTCATCTTTGCAAGAGCTCCTAAGCTCTTGACTTCTTCCTTCATTGCTGTTGTGGCCTTCTCTATGTTTTGGATGCTCTGCTACAATTCTGGTTTTTTCGGGGGCTCTTCTAGCTCCGACCATGTCTTTGTCGCCTCATCTAGTAGTGACTGTGTGTCATTTATGCAACTCTTCATCTATGTAACCGTGAGTGTAAAGGCCTCTACCCTTGCTTCCTTTTCTGCTTGGGGTGTGCCTGGTGCTCGAGCCTCAAGCTTAGCAATCTACACTTTGTGGTCTTCTTCCATTTTAGTCAATGTCTCTTCCAGATCCTTTTCTCTGCCTGCAACTCTTCTTACCTTCTGCATGAGAGGCATCGCAGTTTCAATGTTACATTGGGGTAACTCCAATGCGATTCTCTCTAGGGCCTGACTGAGATCATGTTCTCTTTCTTCATATGTTCTTAACTCCTCCGCCTTTGTCTGAAAGCTTGCGGTGAGTTCTGCATTCTTTTGTCTCAGCTGAGTGTTTTGTTTATAAGTTGCAAGCTCCCTATCCCTGAGATTTGCGCTTAGCTACTACTGGATCATTTGTAATTGATCAATTGGGAACTCTTTGAGGTTAACCTCGACAAGTTGTATAATCTGTATCTGCACATCCATCATCGACGCAGGGAATCGGATGCTCCCTGGTGGTATCAACATTTTATTGATGCGATATTTTTCCAAGATTTCCTGGAGGGAAATCGATTCTGTTGAACTTTCTCCTGGTGTCTCCTTTACTGGCAGAACCACTATCATGGCAGTATTCTCAGTGATTAGTTTTAAATCCAGAAGTTTCTTATCTATCACACTCTGCAACTTGTTTTACGATGTCTGTATCGCCTAAAATGTACCACTCATTTCCTCCTTGAGTCTTGCTGCAATTTGATCATAGTCATCGTCACTCAGTGCGGTCTCTAAGGCTGGCTTTGTGGCCTTGGATTTTTTCCTCTTCTATGCCTCTGGTGTCTCTTCTTCTCCATTCTTTGTCTTCTGTGCCTCTGGTTGCACTTCTTGTGGATCTTTCCTCTTAGAACCCACTTTCTCTTTTCCTTTGTCTGTTTGGTCTAGGGGTGGGGTATTTGTGGGTTCATTTGCTATTGCGGCATCTTCTAATGACTTTTTCCACTCTTCACCAAAATATTTGATGACATCTTCTACGTCCTGCACTGTCATCCTGAACCAACCATTAGCCCAATTATTTGTTCTACACATTTTTGGCCTTAGGAAGATTCTATGGTTGTCTATCATGAAATCAAGCCAATTGTCATATATGTCCACAACCTTCGTGTTGATCTGTGGTGTCTCTTGGATGGTTGTCTTCAACAGGTTATAGTATTCATAGAATACTATCGCATTGATCTTTTTCTTAGCTAGGATGTTGTTGTCCCATAAGTTTGCATAGTGCGTGCCTCTACAGTCGCCGCTTTGTATCTGTAGGAACTAAGTATGGGGCGGCTCCTTCCACCCAACGAATGCACATAGTATAAGCAGCCATGAAAAATGGAAGGGGTGGTTTGCCTCATCCTGTGCTTTTAAACAATCTTGGGTAAAAATATTTAATAAGAATAAAGACCAATTAAACTCTTCACCTTCTGTAACCTATATGGCAAGGTGAATTACTGATCCTGTGACTTCTTTTGGGTGAACCTTGGTTAACAGTCTGCTTGCACTTAGATTTACAGCCAGTCTGCTTGCAAGCAGATTGGCTATAAATCTGAGTGTATCGTCTGCTATTGCTATGAGGTCATAAGCCCGACCTCCTCTCTGTAGCTTATACTTGGTAACTAGGGCCACTGGTAGCTTGGAATCCTTGCCCTTACTTGATATATGTGTCTGCAGGTCCTTACTAGTCTTGGACAGCCCAGTGATGCGGTGTATCAGGTCAACATTCAAATCAACCCGGTTACCCAACCAGAGGTAACCTCCATGTACATGGGAAAGCAGCACACGCACCATGACATTAGCCTCTACACCTCGTCGAAAATGTGGTATTCTCAACAAATTGAGCAAACCTGACCGCTCAAGAATCTAGATATGTTCCATAGGAACAAACTCATCTGTATTGGTCCTCGGGTTCCTCTGAACTGTAAGATACCGGTCCGGTTGAAACTAAGGATATGTCTTACTATCTCCAAGGTTATATTCTATAAATTTGAGAACAGGGACATATCCTAATAGGTCTCCATATTTCTTTATGCGAGGGTCAATGGCCGGTAGTGGAATAAGAAACTTAGCACCCTTGGGAATGGTTACCTATGGTGCGTCCTCGACTCTCGGCACAATGTATTCTGCTACCATGTCAACTTCCTCTTCCTAATTTGGACCAGAGTCTTCTACTATCTGAGCTTGGCGGCTATTTGACCTGTGATGTACCTAATTTCACAACCTTGGGTGGCGTCGTCATAGCAGAATAGAGGCCACCACTCTGGAATCGTCTCACAATGTCTTCTAAAGGTTCCTCCTTGGATAGAACCCACTTGGTGCAATACTCTAGACGGGAAATGGTTGCGAAATTGGGGAAAACTAGCACTCTGTAACTGGGGTATCTCTACACAAGGAAAACTCTGCAACTTGCTCTATAGCTCTCAGAAATTGCCAAAGTAACCCTTCCGTATGGATGATATTTATATTTATAACAAAGGTGATACTCTGTGACTCAATGGTCCTGTAGACTACACCCATCAGCAGTATTAATTACATGGACAAGAAAACACCCATCGTTTTGATCCTCATTAATTGCTGAAATCCGATCAAATTTCCCTCGAAACGTGTGTAGGCACCAATCTCGTCGAAGATTTTACCAAATCTGGAAAAATCATTATACTGTTGCCAAATCTAAGGCAACGGATACCTGTCATATCCATATTAACTGCTTGTCAGAGGGAGAAGTGACTGGCCCTCTGTCCTTTTTCAAAACTGGCTATGTGGCACAGGGAAACATCGCCTTGTTGTGATGCCTCACCGCATCACCTGCGCAACACAAACTTAAGAGTTTTTTTTTTGTGTAGACTACTTACCGATGCGATGCCTCCTTTCAACTACACTGGGCATCTACACTTCCATACACTGTCTGAGTTAGGCCTGAGAGGTGGAGTGACTATCACTATAGAGCTTGAGCCTGCTGCCATTAATCAACGTGGGAAGAAGCTCCCCGTTCAGTTTGCTGAGCTGAACGGCACCTCCTTCTGTAACTTGCTGAATCTAATATGGCCCCAACCAATGCATCTTGAACTTTCTTGGAAACTTAATAAACTTACTGTCATAAAGGAGCACTAGGTCTCCTGTCTGAAAAGTCTTACTCTTAATGTGCCTGTCATGCCAAGCTTTTTCTCGTGCCTTCTACACTTTCTGATGGAATCTTGCGATGAATCTTTTTTCCTCTAAGGCAAGCAGCTACACTAGTCTTTCATTCATCGTGTCTGTATCATCCATCTCAGTTATTTGAGCAAATCTTAAACTAGGGATAATATATTCCATAGGCATAATAGCCTCTTGTCCATACACCAAGCTGAAAGGTGTGTGCCCTGTAAGTTTCTTGCATGTAGTCCTATAAGCCCATAATACAGCGTTAACCCTGAGGTCCCAATCATTTCTTTGGTTGTTACAGATCTTAGTAAGAGCATTTTCTAGAATCTTGTTAAAGGCCTCCACCATACCATTAGCTTGTGGGTGGTAGGGAGTGCTCTTATGGTGCTGTATCTGGAATTCCTCTGTCAAGGCTTCAATAGTACGATTCAAAAAATGTGTGCCTTGATCACTCATCAAAATTACTGGACATCCAAATATACTAATGATGCTTTCAAAAATGAACTATGTAGCTATAGAAGCATCACAATTTCTTACTACTTTCACCTCTGCCCATCTGGTGAGGTATTATGTTCCTGTGATGATGTATCTCGCACCAGTTTTTTTTCTTGGTGGGTTGATAGGACCCACAAAATATATAGCCCATTTGTCAAATGCACGTAGTGTGATCTGTGGTCGCAGCAGCATTTCATCTCTTCGCGAAGGTTTTCCTACCCTCTGGCAGATATTGCAGCATCCGCAAAACTCCTTAGTATCTTTGTGTAAAGTAGGCCACCATAATCCTGCAGCTGAGATTTTCTAACTAGTCGGATTTCCTGCGAAATGACCTCCTGTGGCACTTGAGTGTGCTTCTCTAATAATGGCCTCCTTCTCATGTGGCATAATGCATCTGTGCAGGACTTCATCTGGACCTAACTTGTATAAGCCTGCGATCAATGTGAAGTCTGTTTTTTTAACAACTAGCTGTTTCTTTTGATGCTTAGTAAACTCAACAGGTGGCCATCCTGTGGTGAGAAAGTGAATGATATCAATGTAGTACTCATCTGCGATCTGAATAGCACACAATTGCGCATCTAGAAAATTGTCCTCTAAGTTACTTGGTTCTTCTCTTGAGTCTATCTGCGACAGATGATTAGGTCCGGCATTTAATCTTCTTGGTTTTACAATGATTTCAAAATCATACTCCTGAAACAGGAGTAACCATATACAGATTCTTCACCCTAACACTGGCTTATTAACCAAGTACTTTAAAGAGGAATGGTCAGTAAACATCTTGAATGAGGCACCCAACAGGTAGTGCCGAAACTTATGTAGAGCATACACCATAGCTAAACCTTCTCTCTCTGTGGTGGTGTAGTTCTTTTCTGCAGTGGATAGCTTTCTGCTTGAGTACACTATAGGGTGATCGATACCCCCTTCTCCTGGCTGGGTTAAGATGATCCCCAATGAGATGCCAGATGCATCCACATGTACATGAAATGGCTTAGTCCAGTCTAGAAATACTAAGATGGGTGTTGTAACCATATTTTCTTTGAGAGTGTCTAGACTTTTCTGGCATTCCTTATTCCATAGGAATTTGACGTCTTTCTTTAACATCTTTTCCATCGGTGATGTGATCTTTGAGTAACCCTTGATGAATTTTCTATAGTACCCGGTGTGACCAAGTACTGTCCTTAATTGCTTGACTGAGTTGGGTGTTGGAATATTTACAATGATGGCAATCTTTGCAGGATCTACCATCAAGCCTTGTCTGCAAACAACGTGACCCAACAAAATACCAAATGGTGCACAAAATATACATTTTTTCAAGTTCAAATAAATCTGGTACTACCTACATTTCTCTAACATTAGTCTTAAATATCCTATGTGCTTGTCGATTAATCCAAATACAGTCCAGTCATCAAAATAAACCTCTAGGAATTTATGGATGTATTCTTTAAATACAGCAACTACTACTCTTGAAAATATAGCTGGTGCATTTTTAAGACAAAAGGGCATTACTGTATATTGGAATGAGCCCCATTCTATCGCAAAAGTGGTCTAGTATTAATCTTCTGGATGGATTCTGATCTGGTGATAACCTGAAAAGCCATCAGTGAAGGAGTAGACCTCCTGTCCTCCCACATTGTCTAACACTTCATCAGTAAACAGTGTCAGGAATGGGTCATGAAGTGATGCATCGTTGAGTTTACACAGATCGACACAAATTCAGATTTCTCCTTTGGTTTTATTTTCTTGCACGGCCATGGGACTAACCCATTCTCTTTCCTCCACGGGCTTAATAATGCCTGCTGCTAGCATCTTATCGATCTCATCCTTAACTTTTTCTTTATACTATGGATTTAATCTGTATGGACACTATTTGACTGGCCTAGCATCCTCTTTCAATGGTATCCTCATTACTCCCAGATCTCCTACTATTCCCTTCATTTCTGTGAACTTAGTGGGGAATAAGTCCTGATAGTCATGTAACAGATCTGCAATGTGTGCTACCATTTCATTTTCCCAATAGTCTCCAATAGAAGCAAACTTTGGTTCTGTGTCTATGCCAATATTGATCTTTTTAATCTTGATGGGGCCTGTGATAGCTGGAATCTATAGCTTCAGTCCATCAACATCGCGAGTCCCTTCTGACTCCGGAATGTTGATGCTATGAGGATCCTCATCCTCATCCTCTGGTTTTGCTGTGAAGTTATAACACTCAAGTGCATCTTCTAACTGGATGTCCCACTTGGGTTGAGTATGTACTGATAGGGTACAATCCTCAAATATCTTAGTCTTTATGACGTCTAGAGCATGATCAATACTTGGATACTCAAATTCAAAAGTGAAAGTGAGTTCAAAGCTGTCTATCATAAGTGGCCATGTAATGGTTCCTCTGCGCAAATCGGTCTCAGTGTACCAGTTCTTTGGAATTTGGTCTAAAGTGTGAATGAATAGGTGAACCCATTCATCCTTCGGAATGTCCAACCAATTCTATTCACACATTTTAATATGTGACCTGGGGTCACTTTCTCCTGTGTACATCTACTGTAGATACTCCTTGTCATTAGAAAACCTGATCGCCATTGATCTATTGAAGTCATCCCATGATGTGATATGTTCTCTATGTGCATGCCACCATCTTGCAGGTGTGGCTCTTATTGCAAGGTCAATGACTGACATCCTCTGTTCCTGAGGAATTTCCTATTCAAACCATTCTAAAAAGTCGTTGACGTCTACTAAGCCATCAAATGATAGAGTATCCTTAATCTCTGTGCCAATCCATCGCAGTGACTTAGTCATAAATGCACATCTATGAGCTAAGACTTCGTAAAGTCTTTTCTGCTAGTTCTCTAGACCAACATCTGAGTTTGATGCACATGAGTTGTCGCATCGCTAACTAATGTTCCCTTCTGCGGTTGGATTGATGTAGTTTCTCTGATTGGTCATCATCTGATAGAGGCTCTCCATATTACGTGCCTCATCCTCTGCTCGGATAGGTTCAATATATCTGGGACCCTAAAAAGGATCCAACGGTGCGATGACCTAAATCTGATTGTCCTCAAAGGTCATTTGTATTTTCTTTAAATTGATAATAGCCATGTTACCAATTGCCTAATCGATACCTAGTAGCACTGGGTACGGTCTACTATCACCAATGATTTCTATAACTTAAAAGTCCGCAAAGTTGTGAACTCCATCAATGTCAACTGGCACCTACAATAATCGACCCAGTGGCGATACCCGCTGCTGATTGGCTAGTCTCAGATGGATAGGTGATCTGGCTAACTTAGGGCTACCCATCTGTTCCCATGTCTGCTTAGTCAGAACATTAACTTCCGATCCTAAGTCTAGGATTACCTCATCCATTTCAAATTCTCCAACTTGTGCTATGAGTCGCATCTCTCTTCCTGTTCTTCTATATCCCATAATATTATGAATAGCACGCTGTGCACTGCTCATGGAAGAAGATGGCTGAAACTGATCTATGATGCACTAAATAGCTGAATAGATAACCTTTTACAATACAAAATACATCCCTTTATAGGTGGCCCGAAGGTTTCACCATTGCAACACTGTGGGCCTCTCCCAATAGTAACCCAAAACCCTAACTATGAACTGCCTCTTTCCATTACACCACAACTTCTTGCAGTCTTCCATGCTTCCCGACAGTGACCGTGGGTACTGGCGCCGCTTCCTTAGTCTCTTCCCTTCTATACTTCATCTTCAACACCTTGGCCTCGTTGCTCCTTTTCCTTTATGAGGGTAGATGAGCCCTCCTGTGTACACCGTTTCCTTAAATACAGTGGTTGAGCTCTCTCCTCTCAGCTGCTGCCTTAAGTGCAGTGGTTGAGCTCTCTCTTCTCGGCCGCTCAAGTACTGTTACCTTTGACTTTCTTGTTCCAATATAGCAACTTTTCCTGTAGTTGTGGGATCCTGATCCAACAGTTGACCTATATATCCTTTCCACTCTCAAGGCATGCATAAAACTCACTCAATTACAAGGCTTTTAGTTACAATTGCTCAGAAGTTGACAATAAGGTGCAGGGATGAAGAACTCATCAGGCTAGCAGATTTACATACAAAACACATGCATATAAATGGCTAAATCATGATAAGGATGGCACTTATAAATCAAATTGCACTAACAAACCAATAGGATGACAACTATTAGCTATTAATCAATCTGAAAATGACCTAAATACAGATTTAGGCATAAGTACAGTAAAGAAAGGGATGATGGCTGAACAAATCATAACAAAAGAGCTTATATTCATAAAGAGTAAAATGAGAAGCTGAAATCATAATAGGATTATAAATCCTCGAATTTGAACCTTATTATAAAATCGATCTTAGGCTTTATAGCCTTTTACAAAATGGACAGATCCTAAAAAGTTGGATCTCTTTTTTACAAAAAAAATCAAAAGTAACAATTTTTGCAAATTAGGGTTTGAAACCCTACCTAACTACTTGTCTAACTATAATGAAGATTTAGTTCACTGACTGAACATTAAATAACTAAAATAGTCGCTAATGATCATTGCTGCTGGTCCACTATTAGTTAACCCACTGATTTCTCCTTGACAATTTGGGTTGATGAATTTATGGCACTATTTTGTCATAACAAATCTAACAGACCCTTTTTGATACTTATGTCAGCACCTTTTATCTTTAACTTACTCCCCTGAACCATCTGTAGTTACCAAAATTCGATTATGTCTGTCAAAAACTTGCATTTAAACCTCCATTCGCTTTTGGTGGTTAAGAGGCCAGTCTATCGAAACTTTTAACTGTCAAAAGGAGGAAATTTCAGTGGCTAACAGACTGCTCCAGTGCCCACTTAACCACTGAAATCTCTGTTTCACAAAATTTATTAGGTTTCGCTCAAAAATGCCTTTCCAGGCATGTTTGCTCAGCTTTCTTCTTCCGAGGGCTTCATGTTTGGAGTGTTTGTTGGACCCTAGCTCGTTTCAGGAGGCTGGATACTGATGGCTTCTTCATCTAGGTTTGATAAGGCAAGGTGGCTGCTAGGGTTTGCTTTTGCTTCTTTTAACTGCAGCCTTTGGAGCCTCACCATCCTAAGTAACCTGGTATTGTCTTTCAGGTAC